>PVKC010028437.1:0-15432 GCA_004027635.1 Crocidura indochinensis
CCATAAAATCTCTGCAGCCTTTCTGGGAGTTGGAGCCACTGAGGGAGCAGGTGAGGGAGTCTCCATGCTGGTCCTCTGTCTGACCTGTAACCAGAAAGCTGCTAGAAAGGGGAGAGGAAGCCCAGGTCAGAGAGGAGGGAAGGGGCACTGGGAAACAGTGGCCATTGGGGGCTGTTGGGAGCCTCTTTTCTGAACTGCCCCATAGCGCTTGGGGCTGGCAATGGGACAATTGCTGTGTCCTGCTCCTCTGGCCTGGACTGCAATGCACCATCGCCCCTGGTCCGTCTTTAACCAGCCTGACCGCATTTCTCTATCATCAGATACTTTATGTCCTCTGATGCTCAAGTGCACTTAATCTGCTAGATGGTGGTTGCATCCCTGGTAACTGCTACTTAGGAAACTGGTTCCGGCATGGTGCATGGTCTCCATCTCTGATTCCTTCCCTGGGTGATGTCCCTGGAAATAGGATGGTTGGGTTAACTAATCATGCAGTTTCAAGGCTCCTGGTTATTAAATTACTTCTTAGATAACAGAATGGAGCTGAGACTGGTTGTGTGACGGGCCCCGGGTGTGTGTGTGTGTGTGTGTGTGTGTGTGTGTGTGTGTGTGTGTGTGTGTGTGTGTGGTGTAGGTCCACGGCTTTACCAGTCAATCCTGCACAGGGACAGCTCTGCTGACCCTTGACATAGCTTGCCAGCGCCCTTTGACCTCTGTTCAGAAGGCTTAGGATGGGATCTTCTTGACCAAGCAGATCAGTTCTCTGTGCGAGGGCTGAAGGGGTGTGTGTGGCAGGACCTGGGTGCTTCTCTGATTGATACTAAGGGAACCACACGGTCCCGGATCAGCCTGTATCACCTCCTGGTCCCACACTGTGTGCTTCATACTGGGGCACACATGTGTGTATTTCTCTGCATGTTTGCATATGCATGTGTGTATCTATGGGTGTGCAAGTGTGTGTCTTAATCTCCCCTATGGGGACCTCTGTGGCCAGGTAGGGGTGCTAAGTTGAACCCCCATTTCTTGTTTCTGAGCAGGAAGCCCAGAGCTGAGCCAGAGGTCAGAGAACTGTCTTCGGAGAAGCTTTTCCTTTGGAATCCCTCAGAGAGCAGACATGGGGCCCCGGGCCTAGGGAGAAAACTGACTTCCCCCTCTCTGCTATGCCCGTCTGTCCATTCATCCATCACGTGCTCCCCACACCTGGTACCCACACCTGGCTCAGTCCCTCCCTGGCCGGATGTGCCCATGGGCATCGGTGGGGGCGAGGGGAGCAGGTCCATCCATGCCAAGTCCCAGGTCACCCCAGGAATTCTGGTTCAGCTGGTCTGGGGGGCAGCCCAGACTTTGGAATTCTTGAACCTTGTCCAGGGCACACTCCCGGGCAGCCAGATTGGGGCCTGGATGCCGGCCCGGTTCTCTGGAATCCATGGCGCCGGTGGGGAGGCACGTAGGTACTTGGAAAACTTGTTCGGTGAAAGCGAACAGAAGGTTGGGGAGATGACGTGCGGGGTGGGGGCTACGACGAACCTGGCCCGAGTGAGGCCCCGGGTTCTACATCTTGCATCGTGGGACTCTTAGGGACTTGGGGAGAGGGAGGCCCTTTAGATAGAGTTCAGAGAAACGGGCAGAGCCATTTTCCAGCCTCTTCTGTGTGTCACACAGCTCCAGACACCACCATCACCACATGCTTTCCATTTTAAAATGTCTGTGGGGGCCGAAAGCAAACATGTTCTGACACTTGTGTTCTAGCACTCTTCCCAGCACAGCACACCCCCCTCCCAACCCTCCTAGGAGTGATCCCTGTTCCCCAAACTTTCCTTCTGGACACACAGACCCAATGTCTGGATATTCCTCCTGGTCCTAGTCAGGTACCTTGTGTTTGAAATGCAGACTTGATGTTTATAGCCAGGTTGTTCCTCCCGAGTGGGCCAGCTTGGGGTCTTGGGGATGCTGGATCTGCAGGTGGGTGGGTCTTACTTGTAGGATCCCCCCTGCAGGGGACAGCTTTGTGCCTTAGTCCTCCGTGATCTAGCAAGGGGGCTCCTCTGTTTCCTCTTGGCCCTTGGCTACTGTTGGTCTCTTGGTAATGAAACGTCCTGTTCTTTCTCACCTCTCAATTTCAGGGGCTAGCCCTACCTCTGTTGAGCAGATTTGGGGAAAGATATCAGAGTTTGGGTGCCCATGTAGGCCAGTGGGTTGAGATGAATGGGGTGGAGACTGTAGGGGGTTGGGTATCACACCCACCCCCAAACCCAAGTTTTCTAGTGAGCATCACTTTCTGGGTGTACTGGGGCCTGGCGTGAAGAGAGTGGGTAGAGCCATCCCTTAGTCATCTTTACCCCTTCCTGTGGCCTTTCCCACAGCCAGGCAGCCTGAACCCAGTGTTGAGTGGCGGAGGGTGGCTGTGATCTGGACTATAACTCTCAGGGTGCTGCCCCACCCCCATGTGCCCTTCTGACCCTTATATGGTATATGGTGCCTTTTCTTTCCGTTTCTCCTCCTCTTCTCTCTTTTCCTCCTCCTCCTCCTCTTCCTTCTCTGCCTCCCCTTTCTTCCCCTCCTCCTTTTTTCCTTCTTCCTTTCCTCCCCCCTTCTCTTTTTTCTTCTCCTCCTCCTTTTTTGGAGTCACACCAGCAGGCTTGGGGGACCATATGGGATGCTGGGAATCAAATCCAGGTCAGCCATGTGCAAGGCAAATGCCCTACCCACTGTGCTCTCTCCAGCCCCTTTTTTAAAAAAAATTAATCTATGATTTTTTAAATTGAATCACCTTGAATAACACCGTTAAACGTTCACAACTGAGTTTCTGTCATACTGTGTCCACTTCTTTATTTTGGGGGGGTCATACCCAGCAGTGCTCAGGGGTTCCTCGTGGCTCTACGCTCAGAAATCACTCCTGGAAGGCTTGGGGGACCATATGGGATGCCAGAATTCGAACCACTGTCCTGCATGCAAGGCAAACGCTCTACCTCCATACTATCTCTTTGACCCCCTGTGTCCACTTCTGATAGCATTTCT
The DNA here is from genome assembly GCA_004027635.1 of Crocidura indochinensis. Lineage (NCBI taxonomy): Eukaryota > Metazoa > Chordata > Mammalia > Eulipotyphla > Soricidae > Crocidura > Crocidura indochinensis. The sequence goes on from PVKC010028437.1 coordinate 3,016, forward strand.
CCACTTAAGATGTCCCTCTGACGTTGGCCCCAGGCTCTCTGCCCCCTGATATTATATAGTTAAGGGAAACTCAATTGATATCAAGGGACTTTGTGCAGTGTGATTCTAAGAGCCGAGTGTCCGGCCTCTGGCCCAGGGGTGCTGTCGGTAGCTGGAAGGTCCAGCTGCTCCCATGCTCCATCCTCAAGGACTCACCTTTGCTGAAGCTTCCAGGGGGACCCTGTGGATTCCTATGACCCTGCTGAGTAGCTGGCCAGAGGTTGAAGGTGCCTTGTGTCCTCACAGAGCAGAATCGGGGGGATGCTCAGCCTGTCCCCCTCGGTCCATCTATCCATTATCCGTTTTGGGCCCTGGGAATCCACAGCTGGCCCTGGCCCAGGGCTTGGCTCAGGCCGGGGCCTGCACGCGGAATCCGGTTTGGAAGGAGGAAGGTGCGCTCGGCCGAGCGGAACGGAACTCTGGCCCTGCTCTCGGCTGCCCTGGCCGCCAACACTCAGCTGGCCCCGAGAGGCCCCAGTCTGCTCTCCCTGGGCTTGGCGGGGCCTGGGCTGGCGTCTCCAGACCCCTCTGCTGCCTAGCCTGGCTCAGCCTTGAGTGTGGGACCCTGGGGAGTCTGGAGGGCAGTGGGGACTTTGAACCTGGGTTGAACCCTTCTTTGAACTGTCCGATTTCCTGTTTTGGAAGGGGGAAACTATAAAGCTCTGGGATTTAAAATTTTTCCTTTGGAAAGAAGGAAAGGGGGAGAGAGAGAGAGTTAAAAACGAAGCAGTTGGACATGAGCTGGCCTTACAAAGCCAATCTTACAAAGCCTCGTCTTGTTGAGTTAAGTAGAAGCGAATCACAGGCATATGGATTACATTTCCCCTGCAATCCTCAGGGCTTACAAATTAGGGGTGAAAAGTGTGTCAAAATGCGTGTCTGACCTGGCCCAGCCTGGTTCTGGAGCTGGGGTGCAAAGAAGTCGCCTGCCTCCCTGTCCTCGAATCTCAAACTCGAGTGTATCCTGGGTCTCTACTTCATGGAGCCTCTGTCCCCATGTCTTTTTCTGCCCACCCTCCTGCACCCAGGTTCCTGCAAAGACCTTGAGCCCCTGGCAGGGGGTCAGGACAGCGTGGGGGGCTCCTGACACAGGTCCAGGCACAGGTAGGACATGAGAGAAATGCTGTGGAAGTTCAGGCACTGGGCACCTCGATTCTGTTTCTGCATCCACAGAGGGCAGCAGGGGGAAGTGTTTCTGGATCCAGCGAAAATGCTCCATGCCCCTTGTCAACAGGGTCAGGTACCCTGAATGAGGGTTGTAGGACTTTGGGTTTTGCCTTGTTTTGGGTGGGGGGTCCACCTGTCCTGGCTCAGGCCCATTCCTGCCTCTGTGCTCAGGAGTGACCCCTGTCAGTGTTGGGTGGAGGTGGGGCGGTACAAGAAGGGGAGAGAAGGCACCTAACTGCCCTCAGTTTTCTGCCTCACAGTCCTATCTGTAAGGGGACCACTAGAGTCTGGCCCACTAAGGGAACTTCACACCCTTTCTTGCCTGCTCTCCTCACATGTGGGTGCATGTGGGGTTGAGCTCTCCTCCACCGTGGGGGCCCCTCCCAGTCCTTCCATAGCTCCCACTTTGCTGAGTGGGCACCGGCAGCCCCCAGAATCCAGCATGCGGGTACATCACGGCTGAGGTTGCAGACACAGACTATCTACTCCCCTGGGAACTGTCCTAGATTGTGGGCTTGGAAGACAAGAGAGGGAGGAAGAAGGAGAGAGTGAAGGAGAGGGAGAGGGCAGGAAGGAGGAGAGAAAGAAAGAGAGAGGGAGAAAAGAGAGGAGCTAGAGGGAGAGAGGAGATGAGAGGAGAGGAAAGGAAAAAAGAAAGAGGAACAAAGAAGAGAGGTAGAGAGAAGAGATAGAGAGAGAAGAGAGAAAAAGAGGTAGAGAGAGAGGAAGAAACAGGGAGATGGGAGAGAAGAGAGAAGAAAGAGGAGAGAGGTAAGAGAGGAGAGAGGGTCCAATAGACACTCCAGACAGGTGTGAGAACGAGGTGGGTGGCCCGAGGATTCTCTGTCTCAAGCACAGGTGACATGCTGCGTTAGTGCATCAGGGCATGACAGGCCAGGTGTTGGCCAAGGCCGCAGGAGGGCAACATGGGGACCCTCTGACTTGTGTCCAAGAGACTCCGGAGCCAGTGCTGGGCTGTGACCACATATGGGCCTCTCGGGGCAAGGGAAGATGGAGGGGCTGAGGGTGGACCTGAGCGGGTTTTCAGGCATGCATTGCAGACATGTTTGGGCATCTCCATGTGCCACTGCCAACCCCACATGCCATCTTGACCCTCTGTGGAAAGTGCTGGAGTGTTGGTGAAGAGGCGGGAGGAAAGGTCGGTTCCACATGTGCACACGGGCTCACAGAAACACACACGTGCATAGATACAACATGTAGACACACGGACACACACAGACTTGTATATTGCACACTCAGAGACATGTACACACACTCAAACATTCTCACACACTAACATACACTCTTGCACACTTATATTCACAAGCATACTCACAGTCTACACACACATGCTCACACATTCACATATCCACACATTCCCTCGCACACACTTACACAGTCACAAACACACATTCAAATAAACAATCATACTCACACACACACACATATATACATGCCTGCACCAAGTTGCTGTCGTGAGTCTTGGGGCTGCCCTGAGCCGCCTTAGCTGAGGTCAGTTCCGGGCTCATCCCCTCTGTGGGCACTGGTGTCCCCTTCAGCCAGATTTCCCATGTCCTGCAAACCCGCTACCATCTGCCCAGGTCCGGTGGTGTCTGTTGCCATCTGCTGCCCTGGGTTGTGCCAGTGGGGGTTGGGCTTGACCTGGGACCGCTTAGTCGCAGGTCAGACCCCAACGCTGCCACAAGACTGACCTGGGAGACCAGCGTGGAGGCCACTCAGGTCCTATGTGAGGGAACCTGAGGGTGAGGGGGTGTGGGTGCTGCTCCTCCTTGATGCCCAGAGAAACCACGACTCTGCCTCCTGCCTCCTGCCCCCAGAGGGATCACCCACCTCTGCTCAGTCTATGTCCCTGCATCCTCACGCTTACGGTGCTGACGTACAGAGGAGAGGGTCCCCTGTCACCCCAACCCTGCCTATGTGCTGGGCACACTGCTTCAGAGAACATGACCAGCCTCACTCCCCACCTGCCCTCTGCTCCATGCCCAGTGGTGGGTTCACTGGGTAGTGGGGTGACCCTTGGCAGAGTCGTCAGAAAAAACTTGGCACTGCTGGAGGTAGTGGGGCTTCCCAAGGTCAAAGATCAGAGGTCAGAGGTGCCTGTTCCCTGGAAATCCCCTCTTCGGCTCCTCTGGAATCCCTTTGCCAGAAGTGTGTGTTCCTGGCCTTTCTGCGAGTGCCCGTCTGCCCATCTGCCCTTTTCTCACACCTCCTGCTCTAAGCCGGATCAGCTGCTCTGATTCTTTCCCATAGGGAGCCGGGCCAGGCTGGGCTGAGTGGTGGCTGCCAAGAACTGGGCTGTCCAGGGTGCCCCTCAGTGTCAGCATCACCCCAAATGCTCTCTGGACTTTTCACAGCATGCAGACCCAGCACTGCAATCATGTTTGTTAATCCCTGAGTGAGCCAGAACCTCAGGTGAGGTGATGTCTGAGGGTTCAATGTCTGAGCCCCTCTGGGAGCACTGAGGTTTGGGTTTACAGCTCTTCTGTTTTCCTGACCATGGGGAAGGAGATGTGTCAGGTCCTCAAGCCCCCTAACAACCATCCACTTGCCTCCCCATGTCCAGTGGCTCCTCTTCTCCCCTACCTCAGCACTTCTACCAAGCCAGGCTGCTTATCGTCTAGACATTTCTTCCACCCTCAGAAATCCTGAATCGTGTGGGTGCCACATCTGAGTCAGAGAAGGCCCCAAGGGCAGGGGTACACTGGGTATCGAGCCTTGCCACCCCCAATGACAGGGGCCAGGGAAATTGAGGGTGCCGCCCCTTCTTCAAGCCTGTTTCTGGGAAACAATGGTCCTACGTGTCGGTTCGTTCCAGACTATGGGTTCCGAGTCACGCAGTAGGTGCCAGAGCAACAGCTCAGCAGGGAGGGCATCTGCCTTGCCCATGGCTGACCCTGATTTGATTTCCCCAACTCATTGCATAGGGTTCCCTAAGCCTGCCAGGAGTGATTTCTGAGTGCAGAGCTAGGAGGAAGCCCTGAGCACTGCTGGATATGGCTCCCAAACAGAACCAAAACTAAACCAAGAAGAGTACTTTTGGGCTGAAACGATGGCGCAATGGTAGGGTGTTTGCTTTGCATGTGGCTGACCCAGAATGGATTGCAGTTCAATGCTCCGGCAGCCCATATGGTCCCCCAAGCCAGGAGCGATTTTTGAGTGATAGCCAGGAGTACCCCTAAGCATCATCAGGAGTGCCTCCACGCCAAAAAGTGTCACCCAGAAAGGTGAGGGCAGGAATTTGCTGGTGATGTTAGAATGAACTTCCCCCAACACCCCTTCCTGCTTCTCCTGGGTCCCTGTGAGCAACTGGCTGGGGTGGGGGGTGGCCAGCCTCACCCCGAGGTGTTTGGGTTCAATGTCACCAACTGTTTGCTCATCTGTATCCTGTGTGTCCAGTGTTCTGCTGCTGTGGGGTCCCAGTAAAATGCCCTTTGGAAGTTTCTGGGGGAGTTAGTCTGGTTCAGCGAGAGACTACAATCATTGAGAGACCTTTGTGTGGCAGACACTAAACACACATGTGTACCATAAATATAGCTCCTCTGGGATCCTTGGGCCCTCGCTCTCCATGGCAAGGAAGTCTCCACGTGGGTGCTGCTCTGTGAATGCAGCTGAACTGGTCTAGTCTGAGGTCCTGACATGCTATTTTCAAAACAAAACCCTCAGGGGGGTTTGGGGAGGGCCAGCCTGGGGGCTGCCTTGGTGACCAGAGCCATGTCTGTGCCAACACACACTCAACACTTGCCAACATCAACCTCGGGTCTTTGATTCTTTGCCACTCTGGGGAAGGTCATTAATGGAGACAAAGGTGTGGCCTTGGGTTCGAGCCCAGGTCTTGGGTTGTTCCCTCCAGACCCCCTGGTCCTCACCACTCCTTCCTTCTTGGACCCTTTGCCAGCTCCAGGCTCCCCAAGAGGAAGCAGCAGCCTCCCCTTTCCTGCATCTGCACCTAGCTGCTGCTGGTACACAGAGACCTCTTCCCCGCTGCCCTGTCCACCCCCGTTTCTCCTCTCAGCGGAACGCTGTGGGCCAATCCGAGGGATTCATGTTAGAGTTGGCTCCACACATGGGCTTGGGTTGAGCTGGGTGTCTCTACAGGCCAGGAGACTGCTGGGTCTGGCTGGGCATACCTGGGGCTTTGCAAGGATGCTGCTGGGCAAACATGTGGGTGATTATGGGCTAATTGGGCATGTGCCCAGTAGTGTCAGGGTGCATGTGTGTGTGTGTGCACGTATGTGCGCGTGTGCGTGTGCATATCTGTGCATCCATGCATAAGTGTGTGTGCCAAGAGGTCTGCAGGACTTCGGGTCCCTGGGGGATGCTGCAGACTAGGTAAACATTGAGTGTAGTGCCTGTCCCTGAGTGGGCTTGGGTTGGCTCGAGTGTCCCCTCCCCCAAACCCTGTGTCCTAGCTAGTTTCTGAGCCCTCTAAGAGGAAGCGGCAAGGGGGAACCCTTGGAGAGGAGCCCTGGACCCCGCAGCTCCTCCCCCTACTCTCTTCTCCCCTCTCGCCATTGACAAGTCTCACCCCTGCCCAGGCACGGATGGACTTTTACAGGGCTTTCATTTCCATTTTAATCAGCCCAGGCCTTCCCGGACTCCGCAGGGCAGCGCAGGAATGAAATTTAAATTCGGGGCCTACATTTTATCTCTGACATTTCCTTGAGAATGAAGGGGAAGGGAGGGGACACAGGGTGGAGGTGGGGGTGGGGGCAGGATCTCGCTTTCCCCATCCTTAGAGCTGAATTTCCTGGCTTGGAGCTCTCTCGGCCTGTGCTCGGCTACTTTCCAGGCTTCTGAATTCCCCTGTGGGCAGTCCCTACCCCTGCCCACAGCAGGAAGGTTCTAGTGACTAGGGACAGGTCCTAGGTGGGACCCATCTGAGCCCAGGCCCTGTGTCCCTCCCCCAGACACCCCCTTGATGGCTCTTGGGGATGTGAGACTTGGCTGGCCGTGCTCACATCCAGAATTGATCCTAACACTTGCACTGGCTAGTGTCCCCAGGAGGCCAGAGCCCAGGACCGTAGCCACTTCTGCCTTCCAAGTCTATCGAGAGGTCCCTGGGGATGCAGGAGGAGGGGAGAAAGGGGAACTGAGAAGTCAATGTTGGCCAAGTTCTCAAAGGGACACTGAAGGACACCTGAGAAGGACATAGCCCTCTGGGTCCTCGGGAGCCAGCGGCCGTGGGAATTTGGGGGCCACAAGAAGCGTGTCTGGGGCTTGGTGATTCCATGACTATGACCCCACTGTTGGATCTGGTGTTCCAACCAGTCCTGGATTCTCCCCTCTGAACTTCCCTGTGTGACTAAGTTTGGGTCCCACTCAGGAGCTACCATCATGCGACTGGGTTTCGGGGTTGGTGTGCCACTCACCTGCCCCCCAAGGTACATAGACACCCCAAGTGGGTGTACCACCCTTTGTCTACTGGCTCCCAACTTGGAACCCTGTTACAGGAGAGACTTTGGATGGCCCTGTTTGAGGAGACAAGCTCAGGCTCTTAAATCAGTTAGATATTCCCCCAAATACGCCCCCCCCCCAGTGTGATCTGGGACTAAGGAGACCTCAAGCCTCAGCCTGTCACCTGCTTTAGTGATTCATGAGTATCAAGGGAGTGTCATTGAGGAAAGGTATGTTGAGGTATATAAAAATATTTCCTTAGGATTGTGTGTTCTGTGACTATTGCCCCACCTAGACCTTTCAGGCGGGGGCGCTGTGGAGTGAGCAATAAATAGCGCTGTGGACAGGGGAGAGGGGCCTTTTGCGAAAAACTGCTTGCAGGCTGCAAGAGAATTCTCTCGCTCTCTCTCTTTGCCCAATCTTTTACACCCTAACCTTCTTGTCTGTGTGGATTATTATTTGCTGCGGATAAATATCACCAAGGTCTCCCCCCCGAAAGGGGATAAGGGGATGGGAAGTAATTTCTCATTCTGGGGACTGTTCGTGGATTCACAAATACCCAACAAAGGATTTAACAGCACAGATACATTACAACCCCCTGTCCATCCACTTGGGACTCTTTTTCCTTTTTTTTTTTTTTTGAGCCATACCCAAAGGTGCTCAGGGGTTACTCTTGGCTCTGGACTCCAGAATCACTCCTGGCAGGCTTGGGGGATGTTATGGGATGGATGGGATTGTGCCCAGGCGGGTGGGCCATGTACATGACAAATATCCTCCATCCAGTGCTGTTCCTCCATCCCTACTTTCCCCTTCTTTTACAGAGCTTGTGTTGGCCTCTCTGAGGGTCCAAGGGTCACAAGTGACTATTCAAGGGGACTCTCTTATGACTCTGTCTTATGACTCCCCACCAGGCATGATAAACCCAGGAGCAGCTCTGTTGGGCTCAGGAGGGACTTGCTCTGGGGGGTGTCCCAAGACCTGACAGATGCCACTCGTTAAAGTCCATTATTGCAACCTAAGTCAGAACTCGGTTTATTCGTCTATGTTTGAAGATGGGGTTGGTTTGGGGCACACCGGCTGTGCTCAGGGCTGGCTCCTGACTCTGCTCAGGGATCATTCCTGGTAGTACTCAGGGGACCCTAACGGGATATTGGGGTATCAAACCCAAGTTGGCTGCATGCAGGGCCAATGCCCTTCCTGCTACCCTGTGACTCCAGGCCCAGAAAAGCTTCCTTCTTCCAAGCTCAGGTCTGAGCTTGCATGAACAGGAAAGGCTGTGCTTAGTGCCAAGTGTGTTAATTGTTTCTGGGGCGCTATGGGAATCCCAGAGAGAATGTGTGGAGGCCACTCACTCACTGACTCTCTCTGGGTGCAGGGTGGCTGTGGGACAAGCTGGCTTGTTTGGTACATGGGGGTGTTATTCCGGAGGCCTCCCCTGATGGCCCATCTCCCATCCCGCAGGACCCGTGGCTGTCATCAGTGGCGAGGAAGATTCAGCCAGCCCCCTGCACCACATCAACCACGGCATCACTACACCCTCTTCACTGGACACGGGGCCTGACACGGTGGTCATCGGCATGACACGCATCCCAGTCATTGAGAACCCCCAGTACTTCCGCCAGGGCCATAGCTGCCACAAACCTGACACGTGTGAGTACCACGGAGTGGAGCTTCTAGAACCTTCTGCAACCTTTTGAATGGGGTGGAGGGAACCTAACACCTGCTGACCCCTCTCCCACTCTCTCTAGGAAGTACCCTCTCCCATTCATTCTAAGTATGAGAATAGGGGTCAGGGGTCTCTGAGGGTGGGGGCAGAGCTCATGCTAGAGACCATAGATTGGAGCTTCTAGAACCTTCTGGAAACTTCTGAGGCAGGGAAGGGAACTAGCACCTGCCAATTCTTCTCCTCCACTTTCTCCAGGAGCCATCTTTTCCCCTGATTCATGATGTCCAAGTGTGAAAATAGAGGCCAAAGGCCTCTGGGATTGGGGGCCTCAGGGTGGGGTCACCTGGGCTGGAACCTCTCTCTTTCTCATCCCTCCTCCTGTGACCTCTTCCTGTTTTCTCTGAGCTCAGTCCAGACCCTTCTCAGTATCCCACCTATTCCTGCTTCAAGCTCAGATCCACCCCTGGTTACAATCGGCCCCTGCACAGTCCTTTCGGAAATGGGAGAGACATGACTTTGGGGCACCCTACTTTGCACCCCATTCTGCCTCAAGCCCAGCTTACTGCTCCAGGGGGCCAAGGGACCTGTCTATCTACACCTGGGCTAGCCTTTTTGGGGCCCACCTGTGGGTGCATCATCCCCCGTTTTCTCTTGCCCAATCTTGCCCACCTTCCCAGTAGCTCTAATGTGGCCATGGCAAAAGGGAGGTCCATGGACAAGGGTGGAGCTAGCAGGAGGAACTATAGGTTTGGGGGCCGGCATCTGGGAGGCATTTGCGAGTCGGGGGGACTTGGTACTGGGAACAACCAGTTCTGCCTGGCTGCAGCTCAGGCGTTGGGCCGGCATTATCCAGGCAGGCCCAGGTGTGGGGACACTATCGTCCCAGGGGTGCTTGGGGGAACTCATATGCTGTGCAGATTTCAAGGATGAGTGTTGTGGTTGCCATTGTTTCTGGGTGAGTGCTTAGGACTTAGTCCTGATTGTGCTCATGAATTATTCCCAGTGGGACCTTATGGGATGTTGGGGAACAAACTTGGGTTGGCTACATGCAAGGCAAGTGCCCTCTCTGTTGAATTGACACTCGGGCCCAAGTCTGGGGGATTCATGGTAGTTTCTTTGGACCCCGGTTTGCTTATATCCTTCCCAGAGCTCCTCGGGGTGTGGGGTACCTGTCTTTACCCACCTTCTACACACAAGTACATGCACACACATGCATGTAAATACACCTGTGCAGGATTTTCCTGGCTCCCAGTGACAGGGACATTTTTAGGCTGGGTCATCCCCACTGTTGACAGTCATCCCCTCACAAGAGTTCTCATGTAGGCCCTTAGAGGACCTGCACACCTAGCTAGCTCCTTCCTAATCTGGGAGCCTAGACAGTCAGGGCTCCCCCCTGCACTCCCCAATCTCTCACCTGGTGCCACAGCCTGACAGTCTTGATCTCCAGAGTGCTGCTGTGTGAAGCTGCCATCTTGTTTTGGGTCAGGATCCTCCAGGGACATGGGGTCTGGGTCAGGGGATCCTGTAGTCACAGGATCCTGTCCCTGATGGCTGTGGCTTTTCCTTGTCCCTGGGGGCTTTGTGCCATCATTACCCCTAATGATAGTCAGTGAGCCCCTCCCTAGGCATAACCTGGCCCCATCCCTGCAATCCAAGAATTCCTAGTGGGGACATGGTGGCTAAAATGGGGTTTGCTCCGAACCTCTTCCATTTCATTCCCACTTCATTTCCATATCTCCCATCCCCTCTCTCATCCCCCACTCCTATACTCCTCTTTCCCCCTCCATTTCTTTCCCTCTCTGGCCTTATAGTTCCTGTATGGGGAGCATGGGAGGTTGAGTCTGAGTCTCTCTGTGGCATTGGGGGACCCTTCTTTGGAGGCCAGCTGGTCACCAAAAAAACCAGTGACTTTGGGACGGGGACAGAGGTGAGGTCTGTAAGAACGAGTGAGAGAAAATGTGTGAGAGAGCGAGTGTGTGAGAGTGAGAGTGAGAGAGAGAGAGAGAGAGAGAGAGAGAGAGAGAGCACCACGCCAGCACCCAGCTGGCATAAAGAAATCTCCGACGTCCTGCATTATGAGGCATATTAATTTTTAATGGCCGGGAGAGGACTTGATTTATAATGCGTCCTTCTTGGCGGCGGCCCCCGTCTCCGGCTAATAAATAAATGACAGGTCCCGAGTATTAAACGGATCCGTCATCGAACACTGTCAGATGCCGAGGGCCACACTGTGGTCAAGGACCCTCCCCGCCCTTTCGAGAGGCACTGGCCCCCTTTGGCCCCCTGGGGGAGCTTTGTGTCTCGCCCAGTGACCTAGATAGCTGACTTCAGAGATCCAGGGAACAGGGTGATGGCCAAAGATGTGCCAGAAAAGATGGGTCCAGCCTTCTTCTCCCCTGGGCAGGTGAGGCACAGGGCCCCACCTATGCAGTGGGTCCAGGGGGTGGGAATCCCACTGTACTCCAGGACTGCATTGGGACAGAACCATGGTGGTGCAGAGGCACCCAGAAATGGTTCCTGGTGAGCTTATATTGAAGACTCATGAAGAGCAGGGAGTGTTCTGGGTGCTGGGAGGAGCAGAGAGGGGCCAGGGGGCTGGGCAAGGGTTCCAGGTGGCCAAGAGACCTAGACAGGGCCACTGTGGAGTATAGAGGAGATCGATCCCACCTTGGTGAACCTGACCAGAGCCAGAAACTCTACCCTGACCTTGCAGCCAAAGGGATACCCTCAGGGCTGTCCCCCCCAACCTCCTCCCCAACAGGGCTTCCCATTTGCTCATTTTGCTGCTCTCCGGGGCGTAGAAGGCACTTTGCCCAGCTTGTCCGGCTCATGGTCCCACCCGCCCTTCCCTATAGGAATCTATTTCTCGGTTGGCCACACACAAGCATTTCCAAACAGAGATCCAGGCCGCTCAGCAGCTGAACTAATAACTAAATAGCTCCGAACCTCTTGGGGCGAGGCTACTACGAGGAACAGGCACGCAGACTCCCAGCACGCACCCGGGAGAACCCCAAGAGCCTGTTTGCTCACCCCATTCCTGGCAGCCGGCTGGAAGGCCGGCTCCTCACGCGCCTTCCCTGGGCACAGAGATGCCTACAGCCATGCTCTGCACTTCACTCATAATCTCACGTGTGAATTTTGTTGTTGTTGTTGTAGTTGTTTTTGGGCCACACCTGGTGACGCTCAGGGGTTATTCCTGGCTATGCGCTCAGAAATGGTTCCTGGCTTGGGGACCATATGGGACTCTGGGGGATCCAACTGAGGGCTGTCCTAGGCTAGTACAGGAAAGGCAGATAGATGCCTTACCGCTTGTGCTACCACTCCGGCCCGTCACGTGTGAATTTTGGGCCTAAAATAATTCCAACCTCAGGAACTGGATGAAAGCAAAGTTTAAAACAACACCCTCAGGGCCAGAGAGATAGCACAGTGGTAGGGCATTTACCTTGCCTGTGACTGACTGGGACTGACCCGGTTCGTTTCCCAGAATCGCATGTGGTCCCCTGAGCTTGCCAGGAGTGATTTCTGAGCACAGAGCCAGGAGTAACCCCTGAGCGCTGCCGGGTGTGGCCATAAACAAAACATAAACACACAAAAAAAATCCATAAAACAACTCCCTCTTTTAATTCCCTTTTCACTTTCTTAATAGAATATAGATGAGAACATTTTTTTTTCCTTTCCCAAATAAGACCAAAGAGACATGCACGGGGTGAACCATCTCTTCATCTCACCTCCAACCTCAGGGCTCAGAGCTCCTCAAATCATGGTCTGACCCAGAGAGTGGAGCAAGACAAGTCCTTCCCTTCCAACTATAGATGCCAATCATGTCCCGGTCATGCCAGAAAGTCTATCTCGAGCGTGAAGGTGAACCTGGGGATGTCAGACCCTGTCATGACTTCAGAAATGGGTTTTCCCATCTTTACGGATTTCTGCCGCTGGATCTGCAACCAGGTTACTTTGTTCTGAGCCTTCCAGAGCGTTTGTGTCCCCCAAACCCGCCGCCCACAACCTGTCCAGAGGCCCACCTCCCACCTGCTGGGCAGGTTTCCTGTGTGTGGGGTACTGCTCTGGGGACCCTTAAATGGGGTCTGAAATGCTATTCACCCACCTCCAGCCCACCCCCCCCCCCCCCC
>PVKC010028438.1:0-15429 GCA_004027635.1 Crocidura indochinensis
GAGGTACATAAATTAGGAGTTTGCTGCACTGAAGGAGCCCTGGATACTATGATTTCGTGATTATCACACCCTTTAGTAGCTTGTGTTTACTACTTTACCAACTAACAATCTGTTGTCCTTTCTCCCTTATCAGTTACCATATTCTTCTACTCTGCTTCTCAGAATCTTATGATCAGTAGCTTTTCTATTCAGGTGGAGACAGAATCCAGATTAGCACAATTGTCACAATTCTAGGTAAAGAAAAACTAAGTAGGTCCAGTTTAAGGGATTGGATGCATGTACTGCTCCCTGAAGTGTCTAGATTTTGGGACAGATATTTAGACTTCTCAACTGTTTTTGGAAAGCATTTTTTTGTTTGTTCGTTTTCCTTCTTTAGGTTCCAGCTCACTGAGGTATGCAGATAAATAGCCTACTATTAAGTGAGCTTACACAATTTACCCATCAAGCCAAGAATGGTCCTGTCCTCCAGCATTAGTGTTAAAAAAAAATGCCCCACAATCTGTGAGATGGCTTAACAAAATTTCTCACCTCTTATTAAGCTAGCTACTCAACCCTATAGAAATCCAATCATTGAAATCTTTTTTTTTTTTTTTTTTTTTAGTTTTTGGGTCACACCCGGCAGTGCTCAGGGGTTACTCCTGGCTCCATGCTCAGAAATTGCTCCTGGCAGGCACAGGAGACCATATGGGGCACCAGGATTCGAACCGATGACCTTTGGCATGAAAGGCAAACGCCTTACCTCCATGCTATCTCCCGGGCCCTCAATCAGTGAAATCTTGAACTTTTTTTTTTAATAGTACGTTAGGGTTACATAAATTGCACAACTGTTTTGTGATTTATCTTCACTTAATCGTGCTACTTGTATTAGCCATTTTGTTGTTCTATGTGTAATAAAATCAATACTTAAATCTCCTGGCTTAAAGACTCATTGCCAAGGATAGTGAAGCATATGTGGCCTAGTAGAATCCTGTTAAATCATCTTTACTTTGAAGACAACTTCAGTTTATAGAGGTAAACCCAGAATAATTCTTATAAACCTAAGTTTTCTATCACATCAAATACTTAATGTTCAGTGTGTTCATGTTCCACAGACAGATATAGGAAAGCAATCCTTCTGCAGACTCCTCTTAGACTTATGTTGTCCCAGCATTTTTTTTTTCATTTTGAGGTGTTTCCTTGTATGTATCTATCTCACACAAAGTATTGTATGTACATTGCAATAAACAAGGCACAAAATTCATACCCTTCTATTTCCACCACCACTATCTGGGCTCAACAACAACAAAAATACTCAGTTAACTTTTGTATAAGATAACTCTCAGAGTAGATCATTTCTGAGTACAGATTTCTTCCTTGGTTTTGTGTGTGGGAATAGAGTTAAGGGAAAAAATTTTATGTGTGAAATAGTGCTTCAGTTGACTATCAAAACCTAAGTAGAATGTACTAGTAAGCAAGGTGGAGGGACCATTGTAGGGAGAGGAAGGAGACAGTTTAACGTTAAAGAAGTGTGAGGGGGAAAAAAAGCATACATTGACAAGCATGTATCCTACATTATACACTTTGAGCTGACTATAACAGCTTTTAGCTACTTTATAAAAAACTGTCCCATAAAAATAAAGCAACCCACTTATGTGCTTTTACATTTTCTGATAGCCACACTGATGAAATAAAAAGAGGGACTAAGGAGATAATACATTAAGGGACTTGCTTTTTGTTACTTTTACACCTGGTCACCATATGGTCACAGGATTTTACCTTCCAAGCACAGATCTGGGAGTAGCCCCTGAGAATCATTAGAGGTAGCCAATTCCCATATCATAATCAAGGGAAAAATACAAAATACAATGAATAAAACTAATTACTTATAGCGCAGGAAATCAAACTTAGCGCTTCACACGTGAGATACATTCTACACATAACCCAAGCCCCCTTTCCTCAAAAAAAAAAAATGCTTTATTTAACCAAAAATACCCAATAAATTTTTCAATGTACATTCCATTAAAAAGTGTTGCTTGCACAATTTATAATCTTTTCCATACTGTTTTCAAATTCCAATATGGCTTTTACACTAATAACATATTTCAATTCGAATAGGCAACATTTCAATGTCAATAGTTGCACATGGCTAGTGGCTAGGGGGAATAGGATACTGCTGCTTAATTTTCTTTTCTAAAAATTAAGGGAAATTTAAGATGGGAATCTAAATCTTAATTTAAGATTTTAATTATGTTGATTAAATTAAATTAAACCAAATCTTTAACTTGGGGATTTTATTTTGTTTTAATTTTTATTTTGTTTTTGGACCACACATGGCAGTGAACAGAGGTACCTCCTGTTTCTGCATTCAGAAATTACCGCTGGCAGGCTCTGCAGGCCCTACTCGATGTGTGGGATCAAACCCGAGTCTGCAGTTTGTAAGCCAAACATCCTAACCATTGTGTATCACTCTGGCCCCAAAGATCATTTTCTTATGTGTAGGCATGTTAGGTGAATATCAGCAACATTTCTAGTTTCTAAACTGTGTTTCCATTATCCTACTGTGGTTACAATTATTCCTGCATGTTAATTCTTATGATAGTATCCCATAGCATTGCTGGGAGTATATTCCTAAGTGCAGAGCCACGAACCTCACCCTAACAATATTTTCCCCCAAACAAAGCAAAACAAAACAAAATAGCCATTAACTAATTTGATGTAGAAATAAAGCACTAAAAAAAAAAAAAGAAAAATAAATAAAACACTATAAATTTGGGAGTTAATACGATTTAATAACCCAGTAGGATTAGGGGTTTGCCCAGTGAAAATGTAGTGTGTCCTGTTATCTGGGACATCCCCACACACATATACACATACACTGTGTCACCACAGTGGTTGGTCCCACATAGCCAGGTGTGTGGGGGTGGGGAGAGCATTTATGGTAAAGCTTATGCTCTTTAGCACCACTACTACAACTAAAAACGTTAATAACTGCAGTCAAGAGAGAGACACTTGGAAAGCACAAAGCATCGCAGCTGCATGTCACCCCACATGAGTAGTTCTTCCAAAAGTCCAAATAGCACCAGCACACGTTCATGAACCTGATGAAAGGCAAGTGTGGGTGATGCAGGGAATCCCCCTCTCTAGAACTCAGAACTAACTCTATGCTAGTTACTCTGAAACACCTTTCTGACAGTAGAAACCAAGAGTTTTGCTCTTTAATTCTTCTCTGCCCAATTACTTGCAGACCATAAAATCCATCCCAGTCTTTGTTTGAGGCAGTTACCTGCATGAAACTGCGGCTATAAGGCCGAGCTGTCATTCCCTGCACACTGGGAAAGGTTGAATGAGCTAAAATGATGCCTGCAGGTTACTACAGAGTTCCCCTAATGGGACTGGAGTCTTTTTACTTTTACTGGGGTTTTAGTGCCAAGAATTGGCAAAAGCAGCGTACTCAATTTCTATACTAAAATGAATCCTGAAAACTGGATCTTGGAAAATGTATATCTTAGAATAACTGCATTCAAGCATCTAACTGCAAGAGAAAGGCAAATGGTTTAAAAGTAATGTAGATGAGGACATCTTTCAAAAATAGTATCTAGTATAATGATGTTTAATAACATCAATCAACATACAACAAAATTATTTTATTTTTTAAAATGGCTAACTTGTGTCCAAAAAAGGCAAGAAATCCAAATAAAGCAATGGAAAACTTGTCAGCTTTGATCGTGTGGCAATATATTGTCTAGACAACTAAACAGAAATATTGTGCAAATTCTCTCCTTTTATGTCTAAATGCATTATAGTAATATCCTTAAGCATTTTTGTAATAAATGTTTATAAAGCATTTGTCATAATTTCACAAGTAGAACTAGGATGATTGTGCCCTATTTAAAGCTTGGCTGCAGTACACATTGGTTCTCTCTCTGGACCACATGTGGTCCCCTCTGTATTGTCAGGAGTAACTCCTGAGCACTGCTGGCTGCAGCCCAAATTTTGCCTGCTAGAAAAGAAAAAAGAAAACCCAACAGGATTTCAGCAACATGCATCTGTATATTAAATAAATTGGGTGAAACATGATCCCATTAATTTTCAGAGATTTTATTCTGATATTCTATGACTAAATTAAAGCACACATTAGTTGCCTCAAATTAGTTAGGTTATATAAAAAGAAATCTAGAAAAATTACATTCCTATATCTATCATTATATAATTGTTAGACTTTAAAGGAATTAGATGTTGGCATATCTGTATCAGATTTGTTTAGTTTAAAGTGCAAAATTTACATGCTTACTATCCTTTTTACAAAATCAACTAGATTTATTTTGACCGCAAACACACAAACACAGGAACATCCAGATGCATACAGATATAAGCATCCTTAAAAATTCACACAATTCAATTGATAAAGAATAGACTTTTAAATAAGTGAAATTAGAACAACTGAATGTCACATGGAAAGACTATTTCTTTTTTTTTTAACACCACACACAAAAATCAACTAAAAATGGATCATAGACCTAATTGTAAGAACTAAACTATAGAGCTATAGAAATAATATTGGGATAAAGTCACTTGCTTTAGATGTGACCAACCACAGTTAAATTTTCAGGACAGTGTGTAGAGCTGAGAGCAGGAGCTCAGATTCCTGAGGACAGAGCCAGGTGTTAGCCCTGAGCACTGCCAGGGGTACCCAAAATGAATAATGAGTAATAATAACAATAAAGAAATAAAAAAAAACAAGTAGATTATAAACTTGGAAGTCATGTTTTAATGAAACATTGTGATCTAGATCATGCAAAACTTTCTTGGACATGAAACACAAAAATAAGTGACAATTATAAAAGAAATGTATTAAACTTAATGCACATTTTTATAATACAAAGAACACTATAAAGAAAGTGAAATTACGAAATGAAAGCCTACAGAAAGTAAGAAGATATAAGCAAACTATATAAGATGGAAAGCTTATATCTAAAGTATCTAAATAACTTTATGACTCATAAAAAGACCTTTTTTTTAAATTAGAAAAGAATATGAATAGACATTTCTCCAAAGAAAGTATACATTAAGCATGTGAGAAGATGTCTCATGTCATTAGTCCCTAGGGAAATGCAAATGTAAAACCCACAATATAATAGCACTTCACACTCTCTAGGAGTGACTGTAAGAAAAAAAAAAAAAAAGATGAGATTGTGTTGATGTAGATGCGGCATAATTGAAATCCTTATACACTGTTGAAAAATTTAAATGTTGCAGTCACTTTAGAAAAAAGTCTGGCAGTTAGTCAAAAGCTTAAATATGTGAATGAACAACTACAGTCAAGCATAATATTCTAGAGGCTTGATTTCCAACTGTCCTATACTTACAATCCTGAGCTGTTTACTGGTCTGGTGGCTGAAAAATGACTACTCTAGGGCCTGAGCGATACCACAGCAGTAGGGTGTTTGCTTTATGTGGCAGCTAACCCAGGACAGACCCTGGTTCAATTCCCTGCATCCCATAAGTTCCCCGGAGCCTGCCAAAAGCGATTTCTGAGCTCAGAGCTGGGAGTAACCCCTGAGTGCCACCAGATGTTACCCAAAAATCAAAACAACAACAAAAATGTCCATTCTAGAAAAATGAAAATCTTCACACAAGAAAACTTGTTCACAGTATTCCTCAAATGACCAAAATATGAGATTAACCTAAAGATTCATCACCTTAGATATATAGATAGAGATAAAATTAATCCTTACTATGGAGTACAATTTGACAATAAAGAAAACAATTAACAGATATACCGATGGACCATACCTATACATGTATAGTTGTAAAGATGAACTACAGAATAACTTAGAAAAATGCTGTGGAAAAGAAATAAGCTACAACGGGCTATATATGGTATGATTCCATCTATAAAAATATGCAAACTGTACAAATCTATCTAGAGAAGTCAAGTAA
Source organism: Crocidura indochinensis (assembly GCA_004027635.1). Classification (NCBI taxonomy): domain Eukaryota; kingdom Metazoa; phylum Chordata; class Mammalia; order Eulipotyphla; family Soricidae; genus Crocidura; species Crocidura indochinensis. The sequence continues at coordinate 5,920 of PVKC010028438.1, forward strand.
TGGCTGAGGAAAGATTTGAAGCAAATTGGTAAGGATAGAGATTACTAGACACTTCTGTAGGAGTAAGGTGAGATTACAGTAAATCAAATCCCTCTTATTGTGATTGTGCTTTGTTTGTTTAGTTTTATTTTGTTTTTTGGGCACACCCAGCAGTGCTCAAGGGTTACTACTGGCTCTGAGCTCAGAAATCACTTCTGGCAATCTCAGGGGACCATATGGTATACTTGGAATTAACCCAGGGCTGTCTGGGTTGGCTGCATACAAGGCAATTGCCCTACCGCTGTGCTATCATTTTGGCCCTGATTGTGCTATTTTTATGGGGGGGGGGGGTTCACACCCGGCAGCGCTCAGAGGCCACTCCTGGCTCTTTGCTCAGAAATTGCCCCCAGGCTCGGGGGACCATATCGGATGTTGGGATTCAAACCACTGTCATTCTGCGTGCAAGACAAACACCTTACTGCTGTGCTATCTCTCGGGCCACGATTGTGCTATTTTTAATAAACTATGATGATTTTAAAAAAGTTTGTCAAAGAGACAAAATATACGGAGGTTACCTTAAGAGATTGGTAGAAAGATACTGATGTTTGTGGAGTAAGTACAGTGTATGTCTGAAATTCTAAAATTGCCATCATGTTTGCTTGATGGGATCTGGTTGGGGATCTGACTATATAAATAAAAATATTAAGTTGTATTCTTCAAATAGCTGAGATGTATGATATGTGAATTGTGTATAATTTTAACATAGTTGGTTGAATTCTATATTAAATGATATGGTAAATTGTTCAATATATAATGTTCTAAAATAAAGACAAAATTTTTACCATATCTTTCCTTCCTTTTATAAATGCATGTTTTAATTTTTATTTTATTTGAGTGGTGTGGTTGAACCACAACGTGGAGTCAGAATTGAATAGGGGTCAACTAGTTTCAAGGCAAAGGTTTACCCTCTGTAACATCTCTCCAGTCCTAACTTCTCATTTTAAAGGAGATGTCCTTATTCATGCTTGAGGATCTGGGGTCTGACTATTCCTGGCAATACTCAGCCTTGTGATGGAACGTTATGGTCCATTGATGATGGGGGGAACCACACAGTGCTGAGATTGAACTTGGGTCTTATTATAGTACAGGCCATGAATTCCAGATCTTGTAGCTTCCTTCCCAGCTCCTTGTTTTGTCAAAATGAAACTTTGACACATATCAGAAAATTGTAAATGTTTTTTTAGAATGCTGCAATTCAAAGTTATTTTGGCTCCAGGCAAAAGAGCCACAGATGCCATTATCCTGTTTCTGTGCTGCACCAACCTCAGTATTTAGTTTGGCTTGTTTATTTGCCTATTGGTGGGTATGTCACTTTCATAAAAAGAAAACAAGAGAGAAAAGGGACTGATGATTTAGGGACTATTGTTGTCCTCTATTTCTATTCCAGCACCACATATAACCCCCTGAAGCCTCAAGAATGATTGTTGAGCACAGTACCAGGAGTAAGGCCTGAGCACAGCTTATTATGGGCAAAATTTTCCTTCATCCTTAAGAAAAGAAAATGAAAAAGTGCATAGCTATTGGTAACCAAACCCAATATGGAAGCCCAATGCAAATTTTTTGGGGGGTCACACCCAGGTCAGGGTTTACTCCTGGCTCTATGTTTAAGAATCATTCCTGGGGCCGGAGAAATAGCATGGAGGTAAGGTGCTTGCCTTTCATGCAGAAGGACGGTGGTTTGAATCCCAGCATCCCATATGGTCCCCCATGCCTGCCAGGGGCGATTTCTGAGCATAGAGTCAGGAATAACCCCTGCAGGGTGTGACCTAAAAACCAAAAAAAAAAAAAAAAAAAAAAAAAGAATTGTTCTTGACTGTGCTCAGGGATTGATTGAGTGTGGTGAGGGAGTATGGGGTGTGGTGAGGATCAAACCCAGGTCAATCACATGCAAGGTAAGCATCTTTTCCACTGTACTATCTCTGCAGGGTCATGGAGACACAATTTTTAAGTATCCTGAATAAATGTGGAAGAGAAACAAGATTTTGAGAGATATACAGACACATTTGCTTTAGAGAATGGATAAAGTGATCAGAAAAGAAGTCAAGATTATAACTACTCTTGGTAAAATCCACAGTGCCTTGCTTTTGTACCATAAAGCAATGGTTCAAGTACATAATAAATGTCCCTGATATGTAAACCATTGGAGAACTTAAAAAGAAAATCCCTCTACTTCAAAAAAAAAGGGGGGGGGGTGCTGCTACAAGGTTCAAATAGAGTCTGAGACATTTAGAAATGCCTAAATTACCAACAGTGTAAAAGAAGCAATCTTGTGATCTTGGACTTAATTCATAAGTGTGGCAGAAGGAAATGCTGGGTACAAAAGTGTTAAGTCAAAGAACTTTAAGAAGATAGTCAAACAACTATAACCTATGAAGATGTTTTATTCACAATGGTCTTTGATAGCTATCATGTTTTGCCCATGGAAGTTCCTATGTAGGGAAGACTTGTTTTTGATAATATAGTGTTTCATATAAATAGATATTCAATACCTCTATGTAAGAGATTATGGCAAAATGAACTCTCCTGGAGAGCCTCTTCTTTCTCGGTAAGGCAACAGGCATTAGCAACAGATCTCAGAATCTTCCTTCATCATAAGAGGATGAGATTTAATGGTTATGGAATAAGAGAACTATAAGACCACTATGATGGTATGGTTGGTTTCCATGTTGATGAATCAAAAGTTTCTGCAATTGATATACTAAACCTATCAGAATAGTATGCAAATTATGAAACACGTGTTGGTTTCTGAATTGATTCTTTTTATTCAGGGTATTATGGTATATCACCCTTGCTGAGCTGGGTGGATCTCTTACCTAAGTAACTATTTTCAGAATTTGATCTGGATCCGTTATTGGAAAACATGATCAATGGATAAAAAGATCTTTGAGTTGGGACCTTTTTCCAAAATTGATGAGCCTTAAGATGGTCCAAGATTAGATCATAACCAATACAAAAACATAGTACTAAAGACAATGTACAGTGCCTATTGTATGAAGTACTTTCCAGATTCTAAAAAATTAAAATGAAATATATTTTCTGTCAATGTAAAGCAAAATCCTCGAAATTTGCTTTTGACATAATGAACTGTTTCAGCACATGAGAACCACCAAAAAAAAAAAAAAAGCACATAGCAAAGAGGTCAGAGACTCTTTCTCATAAGCCCTAAACACTGATGGAAATGGCCCTTCCATAAATATGTAATATATATATATTTTTTGTTTTATTAAGCATATTAAAATAAAAGATATGTAGCTCTGTTGTAAATTGGATTATGTGGAAAATATGCTAGGTTTTAACGAACTTAAAAGAGAGTCAATCCAATACTTGTTATTGTTATATGTTACAATATTCCTTGTATTAGCAAATGCATAGTTATAAAAATTTTATTAAAATTGATCTTGTTTTAGGAGTTTTGTGAAATATTAGCAAAATTATCTCTCTTCATCTACTTACATGCACAATAAATGTTTGTGTATGTACAAAAATACATATCACATTGGTGATTTGACTGCTCTCTGATTCTTACATGAGTAGAATAAGAATAAGAGTGAAGGATAGGGGCTGGGGAGACAGCACAGTAGTAGGGCATTTGCCTTGCATGTGGCTGACCCAGGATAAACCTTGGTTCAATCCTCCGGTTCCATATAGTCCTGAGCCAGGAGTAATTTCTGAGCACATAGCCAGGAGTAAAAAAAAAAAGAGTGAAGAATAATTTTATCAAGTATAATCTTAGTGTCAGTCATTTCAGGTACACCCTACTGAAAGAGTGTGTGTGTGTGTGTGTGTGTGTGTGTGTGTGTAGTTTTCAGCAACAACAACTAGGAATTCTAGAATGTCTAGATCAACATCATATACCATTCATGTCCTATGCAGGTGTAATTTTTTTTACCAAATACACAGCACATTATTTTATATTAGTAATTATATCTATGAATCTAAATAATTACCCTTTTTAATTATTTTTTGGGGTCACACCCAGAAGCGTTCAGGAATTATTCCTTGCTCTATGCTGAGAAATCGCTCCTGGCAGGCTCTGGGGACCATATAGGATTAGGATGCCGATATTCGAACCACCGACCTTCTGCATGCAATGCAAACGCCGTACCTCCATGCTATCTCTCCGGCCCCCTCTGATTATCCCTTTTAAATAGTTCTACATATTCTATTTTCTAGAGCCAGAGATCAAAAAATTATCTTAAAGTGTAGCCTATCAGTTTGTGGTTATAATTTAAAGCCAGCATAGTGGCTCGAGCCTCTTCTGTCATGATCTATCTCTCTCCCAACCAACATGCTCACCCTTGTTGAAATTCAGAGAAGACTCTTACTGTCTTTCTAAGATGTCAAGACCTTAAATATCTTTCTAATATTTTATCAAACAGACTCTCTACAATCTCAGAGTGATGTGTAACCTTCTCCAAGAAGTCCTCCTGAGGTTCCTTGCAGGCTGGCAATGAATAAACTTAAAGGAATGCTTTTAAGCCGCCGGCACATTTAAGTTTTCTCTGGTGGAGAAGGAAGGAATCATTGCAATAAACCTGTCTATTTGGAAAAGAGAGACATAGAGACACACATTAGTCATCAACCCTTGATAATTATCAAAAACCCACTGAACAGGAATAGCCAGGACTCGCTGCCCTAGCACTGCAGTGAATTTCTTGGTTGGCCAACATGACAGCTTCTGTTTCTTTTTTTCTGGAATGTTCCTCTTCATGCTTTACCCTTGATTGCTCTTATAACTTCCCTCGGGGCAGGGGAGGGCTCCTCCCTGTCAAAGTTTGTTAACAAATATACCTCAGATTTGGCACAGGGGAAATGTCCTTCTTCGAGACCTCCTGTATTTTGAAATATTGGGGTAAAGGGATTGTTTTAAAGTTTGAATGATCACGGACTGTTGCCGAGTAAGCTTAAGGTTTCTTTGGGAATATATTCCTTTAAACACTTAGCAGATGTGATTTGTTTCCATTCTATTCCATGTACAAACTACCAGAGCCAAAAGTCTTGCCCAGACGTAGTTTTTGAGCCTGCAGTTTCTCATCTTTTATTTAATGGCCACTGTACTCTGCCCATCCCTCTGGCCCTTAAATTAATGGTGGCTACCTTGAGAGCATCTGAAATAATAGGCTTAGATGGGGAAGCAATACAATTCATCACCCCTTGCCAGCAATATCATTGCTGCATTATGACAAGGAAAGAGTTTTACCTCATGCTAAGACTGTAGTTTCATGGTCACAGCTTAAAACTTCTTCAAGAAGCAGATGACTTTTTCACCACTGCAAGGCCTAAATCACTGGGCTTTTCATCAATGTGGTTAGCAGGCAGAAGCAGAGAATGACGACCCTAGCAAATCATAGTTTCCTTTCTCCTCTTTTTCTCTTCCAGAAGGTTCATCTTCTGGTTCATCTGAGTTCATCTAATAAGGTTTTTCTGAAAATAGCAAAAACTAACCATCACATAAAATGTTATTTCTCTGAAAGTCAGTAGCTTCAGCCAGCAAACAGTGTACCTTTCAGGCAAGCAACTGACAATTTACCCAAATACTTTACTACAATATTAAAATTGAACTCTCACCATGCATCATCCAACTGCTTCAACTAAATCAGTATTATGTGCATTTTGCAGCATCTTCTATATGCTGCCAATCTTACTATATAAATTATGGTGTTTTTTCTTCTCTTGTCTCCTCCCCCCATTCCAATACCAGGGATTGAACCCACTGCCTTACACATAAATAGCAGTCACCCTACTGCTAAGCCACATTATGAGCTTAATATGCTTCTTGATTATAGAAACCAAATTTGCTATTGCTAGCTTAAGCGAAGCACTGCTTATTATAATGTAATAAATTATGGCATATTTTTCTGACACCCAGAAACCAGACTTGGATGATTCATAAGAGAAATGTCCAGCTACACAATGTAACAGTCAAGTGGAAACCCTATCTACATCTCAGCATAAATGAAAGTACAGTTTAAATCCTACAATATTTTCCAGAGAGGTCAATGGGCAATTTCTGGTAGAAAGCGAAACAAAAATCTCCTAAAGCACATGAAGTATTCCAGGACAGATAGTGAAGAGTAACTCATCCAAGAATCATGAAATTTTTGACAAATTTTGTGTTAATCATATTTTATTGTGCTTAGCTCTTGAGAAGTCGGTGAAATATTGTAAGCTTGTATATTTGTATGTTGATTTTTATGAGCTACAAAAAAATTAACTACTCTTGGTCAGGGCATCATTGGTTCAAGCAAGGGAAACATTGCCTATTACCTTACAGGGGGTATTTTAAAGAGTAAAACACATGAGAATCTAAGAAAATGCTGCCCCATTAATCCTCAGGAGACTATATCCCTGCATTCAGCGAAGGTAACTTCATCAGTGAAGAGATTTTCTTCTCTATCTCTTCATACCAATAATACAAAAACAATGTTTAACTGACTAATAACTAGCCAGTGGGCCACTTCTTTTATGAGCAATTATCTACCTTTTTCTCATCAGACATAACTGTAAGTCGAGTTGACAGAAAGTTCATTTAGTAAAATAATCTTGCGAATAAGACTAGTAAAACTGGAAAAGCAAGACGGTTGCTGTAGATCAATAAATTAATGTTTCTTCTGGTCAATACCCTTTATGCCATATAAATTGAGACTTGTACTATTAAATCAGCGTTATTAATCTCTTTTTACAAACTGTCTCCTTAAAACTTGATGCTTATGATTCTAATAAACAAACATATTAAATATAATGATTCTTTCATCAATTACTTATTGATTAAGAGGCCCATGAGATACTATAGCAAGTTGTTCTGATATTAAATAAAGTTACATTCAAATGAGCATGGTTACTTCATAGTACCCAAGGAAAACAGTAGATATATAGTATTTTTTCATTTTAATTCTTTTTTGCCACATCTGGCAGCACTTAAGAGTTATTGCTGGCTTTGTGCTCAGAATTTATTCCTAACAGACTTGGAGAATGACATGGGATCCCAGGGATGGAATCTGGGTCTGCTGCCTGCAAGGCATATACTACCCACTGTACTAAACTTTTTACTTATTTACTTTATATATAAATATATAAAAATCTATATTTATGCTATTAGATATTTATTTTTTAATAAATATATTTTAGGGGAAGAAGTCCTTGGTTCATACTTTAAGGATTCTAGTAAAATATTTTATCTCTGAAAGAGGTGATTATAGAAATTATGAAGGATGAATATACATATTTTTCTTATGGCCATCACTGATTAGTTTTTTTTTTTTTTTTTTTTTTTTTTTTTGGTTTTTGGGCCACACCCAGTGACGCTCAGGGGTTACTCCTGGCTATGCGCTCAGAAGTCGCCCCTGGCTGGCCTGGGGGACCATATGGGGCAGGGGGGATCGAACCGCAGTCGTCCAAGGCTAGCGCGGTAAGGCAGGCACCTTACCTTCAGCGCCACCGCCCGGCCCCCACTGATTAGTTTTTATAAAACTACTTAGTATAACATTTGGCTATCAGATAATATGTGAGATATTAGTGCCCTTTTAGAAAACATCACTGATCTACAATGTATGATAATATAGGGCTAAAAATAAAAAACCGGGGCCAGAGAGGTAGCACTAGACGTAAGGGTTAGTGCAAGCGCTAGCCAAGGAAGGACCACAATTCGATCCCTAGGTGTCCCATATGGTCCCCCCAAGTTAGGGGCAATTTCTGAGCGCTTAGCCAAGAATGACCTCTGAGCATCCAACGGGTGTGGCCTAAAAAGAACAAAAAAAAAAAATTTCAATTCCAACCAGGGCCGGAGAGATAACACAGTGATAAGGTGTTTGCCTTGCATGCGGAAAGTCGCTGGTTTGAATCCCGGCAAACCCACATGATCCCCTGAGCCTGCCAGGGGTGATTTCTGAGCGTAGAGTCAGTAATAACCCCTGAGCATTGCTGGGTGTGACCCAAAAACCAAAATAATAATAATAATAATAATAATAATAATAATAATAAAGCAATATCTTATTCAGTGGAAGCATATTCAAATAGCTCCCATAATAAAAACTTATTTTTCTACAATTATTTTTCTACAAATATTCTAAATTTGTTTTCATATGGGATGTCTACATTTTAGAAAGTCCCTAGTATTCTAGTAGCAATGGTGGTGCCATTCCCATGATCTCTTTTTTGGCATCAAGATTAGTCTTACACAAAATTCAAAAACTTGCAAACTTACATTGGGTGCCAGCACATGTCTCTTTTCTCACTCACTTTGGTGAAGTAGTATAGGAACATTGTATATTTATATGTGTTTTCTTTCTAAAACATCAACATTTGTAATGAACTATTACAACATTTGCAAAAAATAATGACATGATGATTTCTTTTCACGAAGTTTTATTTTACATTTATGAAACCTAAAAATTATTTGAACATTGATTTTCAGTATTTTAAGTGCTGGATAAAAAGCTCAATGGGCTGAGTGCGTACTCTAAACTGTTTGTTTGTTTTTTGATCACACCCGGCATCGCTCAGGGGTTCCTCCTGACTCAACAATCAGAAATTGCTCCTGGCAGGCTCGAGGTACCATATGAGATGCTGGGATTTGAATCACCAACCTTCTGCATGCAAGGCAAATGCCTTAACTCCATGCTATCTCTCCGGCCCCTGCTCTGAACTCTTGAAGTCTCCTAGTTAAGGTTCGCTGCTGACAAAAATATCCAAGCACAAAGTCAGAAATGTCTGTTAATCTCACTGCATATGGTCACAAAACAAAAGTCATTCACCAAGGGCCAGAGCAGTGGCACAAGTGGAAGAGCATCTGCCTTGCACGCACTAACCTAGGATTGACAAAGGTTCACTGTTCCATCCCCCTGAGTCCCATATGGTCCTCCAAGCCGAAGCAATTTTTGAGCGCACAGCCAGGAGTAAACCCTGAGCATCACTGGGTGTGGTCCAAACACACACGTACTCACACATACACACACACACACACACACATACACACACACACACACCACACAAACACACACATGCCATTTACCAGAAAAATTAAAGGACAATAAAAAAGAAACACACTCTTTAAAATATCTTTATGCTATTCTGAGCTTTCATATGATTCAGTAATACAATTCCTAAGAATATACACTAAGTATATTCCTAAATATGCAGAAAAAATATCTATACTTCTATGTTCATTATAGCACATTTCACAATAGCCAGAATCTGGAAACAACCCAAGGGTATGAGAACAAATGAGGATAAAGAAACTATGGTACATCTGCACAATGGAATACTCATCTGTGAGATATAAAACAGAATAATATGGGGATCGGAGAGATAGCATGGAGGTAAGGTGTTTGCCTTTCATGCAGAAGGTCATTGGTTCGAATCCTGGCATCCATATGGTCCCCCGAGACTGCCAGGAGCTATTTCTGAGCTTAGAGCCAGGAGTAACCCCTGAGCACTCCCAGATATGACCCAAAAAGCAAAAAAAAAAAAAAA
>PVKC010028439.1:0-15445 GCA_004027635.1 Crocidura indochinensis
TTGCTCTAGTCCATAAATTTTGTTTCAAAATTCATTATTTACCGAATCCAATTTCTTTTATGCCTTTCCTGCTTTGTCAGTTTACTATGTTCAGTAACAAACATGTTCTTTTGTGTGTGTGTGTGTTTGTGTGTGTGTGTGTGTGTGTGTGTGTGTCTGGACCATACTCGTGTTATTCAGCTCTTACTTACACTTACTTACACTTTATAAAATTAATGATAGAATAACAGTGTGTACATCACAGGCTATGGTTAGAAAATTGTAGGCTCATTAATGATCAAATTTTAATATTGTTGTGTCTCAAGAAATAGATGAGTGAGATGGTAGAAAGCAAACTGGTGAAAGACAGAATGCAAACATTTATCAATTAAATTTGTTGTCATCTGCAGAAAGAGTTAATGGTGCTTTTATTATTCGCATCATACACAAGATGTGTATAATAGTTATGTTAATAATATCAACTAAATATAGTTCATCATAGTAGTTGCAATGGTGAAAAAATATTTTGTTAGTATTGTCAGAGGCACACATATGAACAGAATTTGACAAGCAAAATGGGTGCCTATACATTTTTTGAAAGCAGGGTTGTCTAAACATTTAATTTGTGAAAACAGACAAAAACCACATAGAAAAATAAAATGCTTAATGTTGACAGTTTTTGTTTGCTTTCTTATAATCAGTTATGAATTTGAAGCAAATGAAAATATATTATCACGTTTTCCCCCCACTGGCTCATAATAGCCAAAACTCTCATATAACTTCCGTGATTCCTTCAATGATTGAATTAATTTAAAATATGTAAAATATATCATTGATTTATATTTTGTTTCTTCCCTAAGATTTTTAAATATTGTTGAGATATAACTTTTCTAAAAAATATTTAAAAAATACTTTTTCAAAATGACCCTATGTTGATTTCAGCCCATGATGCTCAAGAATAAGTGGAAAAAAAACTTGTAGTACGTATAAACATTATACAACCATGCAAAAATGGCAACCATGCAATTTGCTGCTATGTGAATGGAACTAGAGATAATAAAGCTAAGTTAAACCATTCATATAGAGAGCTACATGTGCTTGATCATACTTCTCATATGTGGAATATAAAGAAAAAAAACAATTGGCACTAACAGATTGTGAGAATAGGTCTACAGAATTGATCTGCTAACGGGAAGGGGCTATTTTTTGGGTCGGAACCTTGAGAAATTAGTGGAGACTTGGACACTAGAGCAATAGGTATGGTATAAAAAGTCATATGTTCAAAGCTGTATTGCTGGCATTATTGCCACAAAAACAAAAATTAGGAAACCAAAATTAAGAAAAGCACAACACAAAATCATATAAAATATTAGTGTAAATAATTACTTACTGAATGCCTGTAAACTACTCTATAAGAGAAATGCAGTGTTCTATGATTCAGGAGTTTGAAGCATTTCCATTGTTTAGAGCTACTATCATTTCTTTAACCACTTATCTATTCTAGGGCATCTATTCCAGACCATCTCTAATGTAAATAGTGCTGTGATGAACATAAGAATGCTGAGATCATTTTTTTCTATTGTGTTTATTTGTTCCTAGGGCATATCCCTAAAACTGATTTGTTGAATCATTGGGAGCTAGCTTTTCAGTTATTAGAGGGATATCTATATTGTTTTCCAGAAAGGCTTGATAACTTGGAATTCCCACCAGCAGTTAAATAAAGTCCCTTTTTATCCACATCCATGCCAACACTTGTTTTAAATGTTCTTTGTGATGTATGTCTGTCTCTGTGGTTAAGATAGTACCCCATTTTTGTTTCGATATGCATCATCCTGATGATTAGTAATATGCAGCAATTTCCATGTGCTTTAGGCCATCTGTATTTCTTCTTTGAGAAAAATATTCATTTATTTTCTCAATTTTAGATGGGTTTACAATTAGTCACGGAATGTGCTTTTTCCATGGATGCATATGAAGATAGTTGTTCTAAATGAAATGAGTCTGGGGGAGGCATAAACATAGAATAATCCCACTCTTTTATGGAATATGTAAACATAGAAGTTAGTTTGGTAAAAGTATCCAGAGACAATAGAGAGGAGGGCCAGAAGGACCAGTACTTTCAGCAAAGCTTGCCACAAATTGTGGTGAAGTACGGTTAGGGCAAAGAAGGGATGACTATAACAATTTGAATTGGAACTGATCACTTGAGTCAATAACAAGGTGTTGGATGAAGACAGCATAATATGCACACTACCCCTTCATTAACAAGAGGGGAATCACAGTGTCTAAAAAGGACAAAAATGAAAGAAAGAGGGGGAAACTGGGACATTGGTGGTAGAAAGGTTCATGAATGAAGGATGATGTACAATGTAAGACTGAAACTCAATATGAACAACTTTGTAATCATGGTGTTTTATTAAATAAAAGAAAAAATGAAATATTCCCTTTATTAACAATATAAAAATGAATGTTTGAATTCAGCAATATATTGTTTAGAATGTTCTAAAATATGAATAACTTATGCTTTAGTTCATCTCATCCACAAAAGAACTCAGTGTGAAATATTTGTCTATCTACTCCTTTACCCACATTTAATATACTCCATTTTAATGTTATCTATTTAAGAGATGAAAAATGGTACATAATTGCTTTAATTTGATTTTTTACTTGAGTATGATTAAGCACTTTCTCATGCTTTATCATTATAAATATTTATTCTTCAGTAAATTGCTCCTTTTTAACTAGGACATTTGTCTTCTTATTGATTTAAATTTTTTACATAAAAATAATAACTCTGCCATGTAAACTTATTTTTCACTAGAATATACTTAAGAGGTCAGTTGCTAAAAGGGGCAGACTATAACTAAATGAGAAAAGTATTTCTGACTTATAGAACCTTTGCCAGAAATAAGCAATACCTTGTAGGTTGAATTTTGTGAATATCTTCCAGGAGATAACACGTGAATTTCAGAGCAGGAGCGATAGCAGAGTGGTAGGGCGTGCGCCTTGGCTGTCCACGGGGGCCGAGTTTGATCCCCAATGTCCCATGTTTTTCCCGAGCCAGGAGCAACTTTTGAGAGCAAAGCCAGGAGAAACACCTGTGTATCACCATGTGTGACCTCAAAACCAGAAAACAAAACAAAACAAAAAGCCAGAATTTCCTAACTTGCTGAATTAATAATGAGCACTCATTCTATTTCTCTTTCTAACATTACACTGTCCCTATTACCATGGGCTTCCTACACTGATATTCATTTGGAACAGATTGCATGTTTTAATTTGATAGTAAAATCTCAAACCCAGTTTGCGAGATAAATGAGAAGCAGGTCATAACGAAAAGTATTACCATGTCATGGTTAAGTATAATTAATTAATTTTAGTGTCTTTTTAGGATTTTTAAACATATAAATCACCAATGCTTTGATTAAAATACTGTGTCTTTCCCAGAAATTTTAAGGCACACACATTTTAAGATGCAAGCATAAAAGTGTGTTCTGAAATATTTTAAATATTTAGAAATATTACTATTTTAAATTAAAAATGTAAAGTATATAGGACACTGCTCAGCTGTGAATTTACTAATGTTCACTGGTTAAACAAGTAAGCAGCTTCACTGATATATAAATATATATGTATATTTGTGTACGTGTGTGTATCACATATCATAAAATACTTATTCTCAGTATATAAAGCACTACATATGTATATACACATTTACATATATATATAGTGCATTATATATTTTGGTTATAGGGAAAATCCAGTAATATTTAGGATCATTCTTGACTCTGATCCAATCATGAATATGCCTGTGCTCAAGGGACCGTAGGATATGCCAAGAATTGAAAATGGGTTGTTCACCTGCAAAAAGTACCCTATCCACTGCTCCAACTCCTATAAATATAAATTTAAGTATGTTCAGACAGTGTAAATATCAACAGAATTTGGTCTTAGAACACTTACAATTATTTATTTCCAAATTTCCATATTTATTATTTTTGCTTACTTATAATTTTATTTATTGCTTTTCGACTTTACAGCAGTGTTTATACGGTCCCTTCCCCATATTTGTCTATACCCAGAAGTACCTTGGAGTAAGGAGAAAATGGGAGGGCCACAAATGATCACAGCTGCTAAGAAATCAGTGCTTGCAACAATTCAGTGCCTCACTTCTTTGAACAACCTTACTCTCCTACTTGTCTTTTAAAAGCTGAAAAAGGAAAGTAAATAGTTAAATGGAAAATCTCTAAAAGGAATGAAATTCTGATGACCCTTTGATATAGTTGTAAATAAGAGCCCATTTTGACTTATAACCATATATGCGAGAGAAGTTTTCATAGAGCTAAACTACTAATTTTTGTGGCACTTTGTTGTAATGGTAATCCTGAAAAACTACTGGATCTTGATGACTAAACATATTTACAATTAATTATGCTAAATAAATTTACAGTTTAAGTTTATATGCCTTTAAAAATGGATTTTGAAAAAATAACTTATGTTTGTCATTAAGTTAGTTTTTTTTGGAATTCCAGGAGGTTACTTTATATTCTTTATATATATATATACTTTATATTTACTTTATATATATATATATATAAAGTAAATTTATATATATATAGATTTATATATATATAAAGTAAATTAAGTAAGAGAGAGATTCATCCCAATTATGAGATATAAACATAGTAAGTGAACAACAAATATTAAAATCATGCCTTGCATGCAGAAGGATGGTGGTTAGAATCCCTGTATCCCATATGATCCCCAAGCTTGACAGGAGCGATTTCTGAGCAGAGAGCCAGGAGTAACCCCTGAGCTCTGCTGGGTGTGACCCAAAGACAAAAACAAAGAAACAAACAAACAAAAAAACAACTACCAAAATTTGACAAGATGTTCATACAACTGATTCTGGTTCTATCCCTGTACACACATATGGTTCCTGAGCTTCATCAGAGTGATGGCCCTCTACAGAATCAGAAGTAGGCCCTGAATGTCACCTCAAGGTTCCCAAACCAGAAAAATGTGTAAAATTTGCCTTCATTTTAAAGCACACTTCTAAAACACAAAATGTGTAGAAAAATACTAATGTTATGTAATGATCATGAGTTTGAAGGCTTAGATTAAAATCTTTATTATATCCATTTGCTTCTTTGTGCATATATTTTATTAATTTAATCAAGATTGTGTAAAATATTAAAAAGAAAGCATTGCTTATTTACTTTTAGTCTAGATGCTGTTTATATTTATTTCTACCATGATTACTTATTCCATGCAGTGCTGAATGGCAGTTATTAGATAATTTGTGTTTGTCCAAGCAATGGAAGAAAGTATCCATTTCTCATTATTAAACAGAATCCTGTATTTTAATAAATATTCTTTATTAGTTTTAGGAAATTTTATTTTATTTAGTTTTTCAATTTTTCTGAAATCATGAATAAAGGATGAATAGTAGCAAGAGTACTTTTTCTAGTGCTTTTGTTGATAATAGCACACAGTTCTTAGTTCTTAACTTATTAATTTAATATGATGCATTAATTAATGTTTGACTATTAACTCTACCATGAATTCTCAGGATAATTCCACTTTATCATGGCTAATAATCCATTTTACATTTTCATAGCTGCTAATCATGCAAACACATATTTAGTAGAATAATTTTACATCTATATTCACAAGATGCATTTGTCTTTACTTTCCTTATCTTTAGTTAAGTTTAACTAGTTGTGAAATCTAAGCCCATATTTTTCAACTTTCTATGACTGTTTTTAAATTTCATTACCAGTGTTTACTACTTAAGTTTATTTAGGTTGGTGTATTTTCCTTTAGTCACTATCAGTTTGCATGATTTATAACATTTGTAATAGTCACATAATATTTAGAGATATTTAAATTATGCTTGCATTTATTCTTGATTTAATATTTAATTATGCCTTTGTAGATATACAATCTACCTTGCCAAGCTATTATTATTAAATTAAGAGATATCACCTCATTCTTTTTCATTTAAATTTGTGTCTGCAAATTTAAATTTGCTCTATACACAGCAGTTAGTTGCTAATTTTAATATTTAATATCTTGCAAATATTAAATTAATTATATGTAAACACAGAAAGTTATTTATGTACTTGAAATAATTATTTTCAAATATTTCTTAATTTGTTTATATGTTATTCTATTATTTATCCTAACATACTAGATACAATTTTTTGTTATAATATATTGTAAATTATTTCTTTTCGATTTTGTTCATTGTGAGGAAATATTCAGTGATGCTCAAGGGGGTCACTTTTTTTTGGGGGGGGGGTTTGGGTCACACCCGGCAGTGCTCAGGGGTTACCCCTGGCTCCATGCTCAGAATTTGCTCCTGGCAGGCACGGGGAACCATATGGGGCACCGGGATTCAAACCGATGACCTTTTTGCATGAAAGGCAAACGCCTTACCTCCATGCAATCTCCCGGGCCCCCAAGGGTCACTTTTGTCTCTGCACTCAGGAAGTACTACTAGCAGTGCTCACAGGACATTGAAGGATGCCAGAGATAGATAGTGGGTGGGTTCTGTGTGCACACATTCACCTTACCCACTATACCACCCCAGTACATAGATTAGCTCTTTACTGCTTCTCAAATGATGCAAAACCATATAATGTTTAATTTTATCTATTTATTGTGCATATTATTTTAAAATATGCTTTACCCCCATCAAATCCAAAGCCAACGATTACAAAATCGATACCCAATTCACAACATACTAGATGAAGAGAGGACCCTCTTTACTAGCAGCCTGGGGGTTAAAAGAGGGGGATATGGGGATGCATGCTGGGAACAGGGGTGGAGGGAGGACAATATTGGTGGTGGGAATGCCCCCGATTCACTCTCACTATGTACCTAAAATATTACGGTGAAAGATTTGTAATCCACTTTGATTAAAAAACAAACATACAATATTAAAAAAAAACAAAATATATGCTTTACTCATATGTATGTTATAAATTACAAAATTTAGCTATTGTCTAAACTCTAAATAGTCAATATTATTGTCACTAATATTATTTGGGTGTCATAAATATAAATATATAAATCTATAATTTATAAATCTATAAATAAATAATAAAATATGCTTTACTCATGCGTGTGTTATAAATCGCAGAATTTAGTTATTGTCTAAACTCAACATAGTCAATATTCTTCTCACTAATATTATTATTTGGGTTTTATAAATATAAATATATAAATCTATAATTTATAAATATATAAATGAATAATAAAATATGCTTTACTCATGTGTCTTATAAATTGCAGAATTTAGCTATTGTCTAAACTCAACATAGTGAATATTATTGCCACTAATATTATTATTTGGGTTTCATAAATATAAATATTTATAAATCTAAAATTTATAGACATATAAATAAATATTAAAAATTATTAATTTGGAGTATTTGGGTGTTTGCACTTTGGGATTATTACTGGCTCTGAAAGGACTCAGATATCACTCAGAATAATGTTGAGGGATTATAGCTGGTGCTGAAGATTAAATCCAGATCTGCCTTGTGCAAGGCAAGCATCTTTCACACTGCTCTATCTCTTTAAGGCCTAATTTTGTATTTGATTTTTAATGGCTACACTTCTTTCTAAAATTTCTTATTTCCACCCATGTTTTTTGCCTTATACACTCAAATTATCCCTTATATTAAGTTTAAATGAAATATATAAGAAGAAATTTTGTTCAGTACTTTGTTCTTTTTGGCTAAGATTAAGTGTAAAAATATAATATATACACATATGTATAACTTTTTTCTATTGTATTTTAATGATACATAATTTTACATCAGAGTTATGCTAATTTTTTCAGTACTTTAATTGACTTATTCATAATTTCTTCCTTTTATTATTGTTATAGAAAAGTTGCCAACAATCATAATGAGTTTTGAGGAAAATTTGTCCCAGAGAAAATACTTTCTCTGATTGCTAAAACTTTGCAGTTTTAGATTATAGCATTTTTAAAACATTATTTTGGGCACCATGATTTACAATATTGAAAATAGTAGACTAGGGTCAGATTGATAGTATAATGGGTAGGGTGCTGGCTTTTCATGACAGCATTAATTTTGATTCCTAATAACTCATATTGTTACCTGCGCATTGCCAGGAATGATTTCTGAGTGCAGAGCCAGGAATAATCTGAGCATTGTCAGTTGTGACTCCCAAATTTTAATTTTTTTAAAGAAAATTGCACACTACAATTCATGACATTCCGGCAGGCATTCTCCACCATAGTGTCCTATTTCCACCACCATTGTCTCAGAGCCCTCATTCCATTCATTTTTCTCCCCCTTATTTCATCTCCCTTCCAGTAATATGGTTCCTACTAAAAGCAAATTCTCAGTTTCTGTGTCTCTTAGTTTCTTTAGAATTATTTTTAATTTTTGTAATATGTTCTATATATCCTCAATACGAGGGAGATCATTATCTCCCCTCTTTCTTTTTCTCTCTATCTCTCTCTCTGTAACTTTGCTCACAAGATTCTCTTCAGATCCACCCATATAGAAGAATTTTCTTTTCTTACTGCTATTTTGTATCTATTGTGTATATATTCCATAGATTCTTTATCCAATTAGATGTTTTTGGACATTTGTTTCTTCACAAGTTTTGTCCAAGTTAGACCTGCTGCAACAGAAACAAGAACACAAACGTCTTTTCTAAATAGTTTATTTTTTGGTTTTTGGACCACACCTGATATACACTCAGAAATCACTTCAGGCTTGGGGAATCATACGGAATGCTGGGGGTATCGAACTGCTGTCTGTTCTGGGTCAGCCACTTGCAAGGCAAGCACCCTACTGCTGAGCCACTGCTCATAATAAATAGAATATTTGTATTTAGAATAGATGCCATGCACAAAGGCCAAATAAAATATGGATTAAATACCTTAATATCAGACCTGAAATTATAATGTATATAGAAGAAAACATAGGAAAAACACTCCATGACATTGAGATTAAAGGCATCTTTAAGAATGAAGCACCACTGTCCAAACAAGTGGAAGCAGTGATAAACAAATGAGGTTACATTAAATTGAGAAGCTTCTGCACTTCTAAGGAAACTGACTAGAGTAAAGAGGTCACTCAATGGAAAAAAAAAACTATTCATACAAAACCCATCAGATAAGGGCCTAGTATCTAAGAGATACAAGGTACCGATGACAATACTTACCAAGATAAATAAAAATAACTTCATTGTAAGATGGGAAGAAGAATTGACAAATATTTCCTCACAGAAGAAGTACAGCTTGCCAAAGTTATATAAAAAGTTGCTCCATTTCACTAATCAACAGGGAGACACAAATTAACAGAAAATATCATCTCATGCCACAAACAATGGCACACATCACAAAGAAAAACATCCTCTGATTTGGAAGTGGGGACAAAGGAACTCTTACTGCTGGTGGAAATGCTGTCTAGTCCAGCCTTTCTGGAAAACAATATGGAGATTCCTTATTAAACTGAACAGTGAGCTCCCAAATGATCCATCAATACCACTCCCAGGTATATAAACTAGGACCACAAAAACGCATACTACAATGTCCTCTGCACTCCTATATTCATAGCAGTGCTATTTACAATAGCACAAATCTGGAAGCAACCCAAGATGACTGGCAATACATGAGTAGCTAAAAAAAAAAACTGTGGTACATCTACACAATGAACTACTATGTAGCTGTTAGAACAAGTGATGTCACAAAATTTGCTTATAATAGATGTATATAGAAACATGCTGAGTGAAATAGATCAAAGGGAGAGAAATAAACATAGAATATTCTCATTCATCTGTGAGATTTAAGAAAAATAAAAGACAGTATGATAAAAATACCCAGAGACAATAGAGGTGAGGACAGGAAGGCAAACTTCATTATATGAAGCTTATTACAAATAGTGGTAAGTGCAGGTAGAGAAGTAATTACACTACCAACTACCATGATAATGAGAAAGAAAATATACATGTCTTGTAGACATGCAGGGGATAGGACAGGAGGAAAAGAGGTGGCATTGGTGACAGAAAATTACACTGGTGAAGGGGGGGTGGGTATTTCATGGTTGAGACACAAATATTAATATGTTTGTAACCAAAATGTTTAAATAAAAAATGTTTTCACCACACAAAAACACATTGCTGGGCCATATAAAAACTTAATTCCTAGATTTATTTTTTGAAAAGTGTCCATATGGTTTTCTAAAATTGTTGAAACAATATACATTTATACCTCAGGTCAGTGATCCTCAAACTACAGCCCGCGGGCCATATATTGTATTTGTTTCTGTTTTGTTTCTTCACATCAAAATAAGATGTATGCAGCGCGCATAGGAATTTGTTCATAATTTTTGTTTTTACTATAGTCTGGCCCTCCAATGGTCTGAGGGACAGTGAACTGGGCCATTGTTTAAAAAGTTTGAGGAGCCCTGTCTCAATAAGAATTCATCTCCTTCCACATTCAGATCAACATTGGCTATTTTTGTTCTTTGTAGTATGTGCCAATCTCTTTGATATAAGATAACATCTCATAATTGTTTTGATTTAAATTTTTCCAATGATACTTATACAGAATAATTTTTCTAAATCTGTATTCCATATGTATGATTTTTTTTTTGGTTTTTGGGTCACACCCGGCAGTGCTCAGGGGTTACTCCTGGCTCCATGCTCAGAAATTGCCCCTGGCAGGCACGGGGGACCATATGGGGCACCGGGATTCGAACTGATGACCTTTTGCATGAAAGGCAAATGCGTTACCTCCATGCTATCTCCCGGGCCCCCATATGTATGATTATTTTTGAGGAAGTTTGTATTCCTCTCTTCTCTTCATATTTTATGATGCTGTTTTTCATCTTCTTTTAAAGTTGTACTAGTGCTTTATCGATAGTTGATATTAATCATTTGTTATATGACTTGTAGACAAATATTTTCTCCCTTTTGTCATTTTTCTTTAGTATAGCGATTACTGAAGTTTTTCATTCTGTACTTAAATATTTATGATATCTAAAATATGTAAACTGTATATTATAGTTCTTTATTCTTCTCTCCCTTCTCCATTTTACTTGCATATATTTAGATTCTATGGTTACTGTTTATATACCCATTATATGATTACATTATTTTTCCATAAAGTTTTACTTTTGGTGTATAGGCTAAGTATTTCCCTTCACCTTATTTTTAATTAACTAAATTTTTATAACCCTCTTCAGTTTGCATTTTTATCTATATAATATATCCTAATTTCAGAGATATTTTTAGAGCTGACATTTTTATAATTTCAAAGTTCTAATTTTATAATGATTTTTTTCATATTCTCTATTTACATAGTCTTTTACATTTTCATAGTTTCACATAATTAGAAAACCTATTAAGTATATGTCTGATATGTCCAGTAGCTTATCTGGTTATTTTTAGTTTTAGATAATATTTATGTACTTTAATTTAACATATTCTAATTATCATGTCTAACACATTTTCTTAGCTGTTAAACACTGTTATACTCCTTCACTTATAATCAACCTTTCTGGTATAGCATCTTGTTGAAGTATTTTTATAGGGTTTATTATAGCTAATCATTAGTTGCTCTATATCAGAGTTTTTCAACCTTTGTTGTGCAAAGGCACACCTTTTTAATGAAAACAAACTAACAAACAAACCACGAGGCACAACACCATTAGAAAATGTCAAAAAAAATTAACTCTGTGACTATATTGACTATATATATATATATATAAAGTCATTATTTTATAATTACCTTATTATAAAATAATAAAATATTTTATAATGATTGGTCTATTGGTGAACCAAAGCAGCATGTTACGGATGAAATTGGAATTTTAACACAGCACACCAGACAATATCTCACGGCACACTAATGTGCCACGGCACAGTAGTTGAAAAACGCTGCTATATATGTAGTAATCATTGCACAAATTCCTTTCTTCTCAGGTATGATCATGACTAAGAATTCTTTTTGTACTGAGTATATTTAACTAAAATTAAGTAAAATAAACAAATAATTAAAATAAAATTTTAATGCAATTTATTCCAACTTATAAGACTTAAATCTAGTTTTCTATTTAATATCTAATTATTGCTCATATTCCCAGTTTACAAAGATTTGTTGGTTTTCTCAATGCCTTTTTAGATGACTTTCCAGTTTATTCATGGGGAGTGTCATAAATTAAATTTATGATCAGATTATCAGGTTATTTCCTTTTATGTTTTTGCCTCCATCCAATCTACTAAAATATTGTGCTGGTTCAGAGGCACACACATCAAAATTTGAAAGATACAGAGATTAGCATGCCCCCTGTGCAAGGAAGACACAAACATTCATGAAATATTCTATGTCTTTATGAGAGAACATAGAAGAAATGGATAAATTATTGAATTCATATAATGTCCCCAAGTTGAATCAAGATAATTTGGAATGCCTGAACTATCACTATGAAGGAAGAGGGAGTAGTAATCAAAAATCTTCCCCAATCCCCAAACCTGCCCCTAGCTGGGCACAGATAAATTCTTTCTGACTTTCAGAGAGGACCTATTGCCAATTCTTTCAAAATCATCCAGAAAATTTAAAAGCAGAAGAACTCCAAAGAGTTTATATGAAGTTAACTTTAGCTTTATACTTAAATGAGAGAGAGATCACAAGCACACCCCCAAAAATTTCAAGTCTTTATCCTTGATAAAAACAAATGTGAAGATCATTAAGAAAATACTAGCAAATAGAATTAGAAAATTTATCAATAAGATAAAACATCATGATCAAATAGGATTCATATTGGGAATGCAAGGATGGTTTAATGTACATAGTCACTATTATACACCATATCAAGAAAAGAATAAAATGAAAATCATATGATTATATAAATAGTTGTAGAAAAAGCATTTTACAAGATCCAGCATTTGTTCATAATAAAAACTCTTAAAAATGTTAAGATATTTTCCTCAACATAGTCAAAGCCATTTACAACAATCTCACAGCAAACATAGAAAATGAGGTAAAGCTAAAACCTTTCCCAAAACAACTTTCACAGACAAGTCTGTCTTCTCTCACCGCATTTATCAATATGGTACTGGAAGTACTTGTCATAGCAATTAATAAAGGAAAGTTATATTAAAGGCATCAAGAAAGGAAGGGAAGAACTAAAGCTCTTACTACTTGCAGATGAAATGATACTTGGCTCAGAGAACCATAAAGACATCACCAAAACCCGTCTAGTAATAATATATCTCTAACGTCAATTTCCAGGCTATAAAATCAACATACAAAAACCCATTACATTAAATAAACAATCACATTCACAATTTTGCTTTAGAAAATCAAGCCACTCAGAATCAACTTAACTAAATAGGTGAGACCTAAAAAAATACCTACAAAATACTGCTTCAAAACATAAAAGAGGACACAAGAAAATGGAAACATCCCTGCTAATAGATCGAAAGGACTAATATACATTAATTGCATTACTCCCTCAAAGCATTGTGCAGATTCATTGCAGTTTCTATAAAAATACTGGTGACATTTTTCATAAAAATAGAACAAACACAGAGACCCCAAACCTCAGTGGCAGCAGCAAATCTTCTCTCAACTGAGGATGGGTAAGCCTCTCTGGGGAAAGAAGAGAACCCCAGAACAAAGCCCTCCAACAGAACCATAGGAAACCTTTCCACTTCAGCCCAGCTTAGGAAGACTGGTCCTATTTTCTGGGTAGCTCTTCAATGGTAACCTATGATCGATCCTTAGATTCTACTGATATATAAGCATGAGTGTATATGTTCGCCATACCAAGAACTGTTTAATGTTCATCAGTAGTAAATGTAATATCGTTTTCATGGTATAGTATCCCAATGTAGTGCACATTACCATATCACTTCGTTTTTTAGACGTGAAAACTGATTGTTTTAAGAATCCTCTAGTTGAGTTTCCCCTTCACCAACCATGATTGACCTAAGAAAAGAAAAAAGGAAAACTTTTATATCAGACTTGCCAGATTTACTCTTTTTTTCCTTCTTTTCTTTTTCATTTTGTTAAGTGTTCTGCCCCATATCACCTGGGTCAACTTTTTAAATGTAATCCATGGATTAATCTTCTGTGGCTGCCAAAGTATGCGTATGAGTGCATGTGTTCACCATACCAATGTCAGTTTAATGTCCGTTTATAATAGATATAATGTCTATGCTGTATAGCATTCTCCTCCCAATCAAAGATAATCCCTCTGTTCCCCATTTGATCACCACCTTACAAAACCTTTTCTAGCCCTCCATGTTATTTCTCCATATTTAACCTTTTTCACTTTCAGTCCTTAACTCCTCATGAAGCAGAACACTCTCTCCAACCCAGCTATATGCCAACCAGCTCCCAAAGTGAAAGGATAGATCCTCAACATGAAAGAAAACCAACACTCGGCTCCTATTTTTGGTTAGGATACCTTGCCCCCCCCCCCACATGCACCAGTAATACCTTGTGGCATTGTTCCTTTTTGCATAGGCACACTAAAATGGGGAAAGTTTACATAAACAAACAAGCTCTTAACTAATAGAGATAAGAACACAACATTTTATACTGCAGTGAGCTCTTACATCCTCCACACTTGGCATAGTGGCCTGACTTAGACTTCTTTTTATCGGGCATTGACCATTCACTCCTGAACCATGGATACCATCTACAGAAACTAACAGGGTCTCCTACACCATCACCAGGAATCAAAATCCTACCAAAGAAGACCCCACTATGCCATGGTACTGACTTACTCCAAAGACGATCCTTTTGGCAGACATCCTGACAACCTAGGAACAGCATTAGTATTCTTTCAGAGCAGAATTCTCTCCAATGCTACCTAATGGTGAGACGAAACCAGAACATGCTACACATCACCCGGATTAATATATACAGAAACCATGATCTGATCTATAACTACAGAAACCTGATAGCAATAACTGTGATGGTGAAGAGATGTTTCTGGGTTCACAGAGAAAGACTAAGGTGTTCAACAACATAGTATGCCTGGAGCCTGTAGTCGGTCTTATGGCAAAATATTTCAGGGGTATGGTCTTTGCTATTAGGTCAAAGGTTTGCCTTCCAATTTCTTCCATATTTTGCTGTGCCTGTGCAAACAACAACTGCCAAAGACACATATTGATTATTTAGTGTATCTCATATCTTTAAAAATAACTTTCTAAACTTTTTGCTATTGCATTAACCACTTTATTGGTGATACAACAAATTTTACAAATATAACTGCTAATGAACTCTTCTCTTCTTTTACTAATTTTTTTTTTTTTGGTTTTTGGGACTCCCGGTGGTGCTCAGAGGTTACTCCTGGCTGTCTGCTCAGAAATAGCTACTGGCAGGCAGGGGGGACCATATGGGACACCGGGATTCAAACCAACCACCTTTGGTCTTGGATCAGCTGCTTTCAAGGCAAACGCC
>PVKC010028440.1:0-15447 GCA_004027635.1 Crocidura indochinensis
AGGTGTGACCCAAAAACCAAAAAAAAAAAAAAAAGAAAGAAAGAAATTGCTCCTGGCAGGCACGGGGGACCATATGGGGCACCGGGATTCGAACTGATAACCTTTTGCATGAAAGGCAAACACCTTACCTCCATGCTATCTCCCGGGCCCCTGAATCTAAATTTTTTAAGAAAATAATGCTGCATTATAATTTTATATGTGCATTACTGCATATGTAATATGCATTTTACATATGTATTATTGAATGTCAACATGTATATATAAGCCCAAACCTTACCTACCATTCAATCTACTCTTTGCTGATTTACCTTCCCTTTTGGTAACCATAACTAACTGACCTCAGAATCTAAAGATGATTTTTGTTTTATTTAATCCATCCATTTTTCCTCTGTATTATACTTAGTTGCAGGTGATGAACAGAAAGACCAGTGAGATTCATAAACCATGGTAATTTTTATATACATTTTATATAAAATCCCACTTTTATAAAATGTCTTTTGTTTGTTCTGTTTTTGTTTTCTGGGCCACAACTTGTGGAATAAGTTTAGGGCTTACTCTTATTTCTGTTCTCAAGGAACATTTTCAGAGTGTACAGCTAGAAGTAAACCTTGAGCACTACAGGGTGTGGCCTCAAAACAAACAAAGAAGGTAAAAGTACATTATAAATATGATTTCTATTATGCTAAAAAAATGAACTCATGTTGGGGCTGGAGTGAGATAGTACAGAGGATAGTACTTGTCTTGCCTGGTCAATCTGGGTTTGAGCCTCAGCACCACATATAGTTTCCCCAAGTCTGCCAGAACTAATCCCTGTGCACAGAGCCAGGAGGAAGACCTGAGCACTGTTAGGTATGGCTCAAAAACAAAACAAAAAAAAAGTGCACATATGAAAAAGGCTAAAGGAATTTAGGTTGACAGTTCATTCTATATTCATATTTTACATTAATGTCATTTTTAGCAAGCACCCAAGCAATGATCAGGGGGGCCTGGGATCAAATCCAGAGATACTCAATGAACACAACAACTGGGCAAGAGTTCAATATTCATGCCTGGCAATGCCATGCAGATTGCTGAACCACCAAGGTACCCCAAACATGCCAGAGGCCACTTGGACTCTACCTGGAACAACTTTGGGAAGCTACATGGGACTAGGGATAAAACTCCAGAATGCAAGAGATGCTTTCTAGTTCCTTTAAACTACCTCCTCAGCCCCTTGATGATGATAATGATGAATAATGTTTTAGGGCCACTCCTAGTCATGCTCAGGGCTAACTCCTGGCAGTGCTTGGAAACCACAGGTGGTACCAAGGACATAATTAGTTTCAGTCCCATGCAAGGCAAGCTCCTTACTTTTCCCTGTACTAGGTCTCTGGCCTCTGATAACCTGTCTTTCAATAAAAGTTTTCAATGATTTTCTATGTCTGTACATTTTATAAAGCAGAAAAATGTTAAAAGACAAAAATCAGGGGCCGGGCGGTGGCGCTGAAGGTAAGGTGCCTGCCTTACCGCGCTAGCCTTGGACGGACCGCGGTTCTATCCCCCGTGCCCCATATGGTCCCCCGGGCCAGGGGCGACTGCTGAGCGCATAGCCAGGAGTAACCCCTGAGCATCACTGGGTGTGACCCAAAAACAAAAACAACAAAAAAAAAGACAAAAATCATTTGCCTTCATCTTTAGCTAGAACTGGTATTACTATGAACAGATAAAACAATCTACCTAAAAACATTTCCATCAGGCTGAAGTTGTATAAATCTATGTCAACAAAATTTTAGATATTCATTTAAATATTCCATATAACCTAAGAATGAAAATAATGAACATACCTTTTCGTAAGGGTTGTGGCATCATTAAGATTTGGATGAGCAGAAGAGAAGTAACATCATGATAAAGAATTGGAACTTCAGGCTGTTGCTCTTCATTTCCCTGTCTAAAAGAGATACACACATTCACTATAGACAGCATTATACAGCCTGATTCAGTTTTTATTTAATATACATGTGTACGGAATAGAAATCACTTTCAACGGGGCCGGGTGGTGGCACTGGAGGTAAGGTGCCTGCCTTACCGCGCTAGCCTTGGACGGACCGCGGTTCGATCCCCCGTGCCCCATATGGTCCCCCAGGCCAGGGGTGACTTCTGAGCGCATAGCCAGAAGTAACCCCTGAGCGTCACTGGGTGTGGCCCAAAAACCAAAAAAAAAAAAAAAAAAAAAAAAAAAAAAGAAATCACTTTCAAAATCAACTGCAAAACTTGAGAAAAAGGGGCCATAATTTTATCAAAAATATAATCTCTCAAACTTATTTCCTTGACACCCCCTGTTACCCCCATCCCCCATTCTTCCTGTAACATTACCTGCTAGTAAGACCTGCCCATTTTTGGGAGGGGTCTTTGGGAGGTATGAATAGGATTACCTGAGGGACAGGAGGAGGGATTGATTGGGAGAGCTTGAGCAAGGAAGAAGCAGCAGGAGAAGAGATGGCTGAAACATGTTACCTTGACAGGGCCAATAATGGAGATGTCTTGAAAGGTTATGATAGGCCACACATGTTGGCCAGGGCTGAATAAAGCTGATGTCTCCTGAAATCTGATTGCAGTGGATGATTTCCTCACCGCCACCCTGAACCCTCAGACCTGCCAGCTGAAGGGCGTTGGAGACAAGTGGCCTGGGCTTGCAGAGAAAGGCCTCATCCCTCCATCCATCACCATCCAGCCCCATCCAGGGCTGTTATACTTTAAACTTTGTTGCTATGGGAATATTAGATTCCTGCCTTTGGCAATAGGCAGAAGCCAGGATAACAATAGATAACCTGTGCTCTTTTATTTTTATTTGTTTTAAGAAAGGGGTAGAATGTTACCCGATCCCCCATTCTTCCTTTGTAACCTTACCTACTAGTAAGAGGTCTTACTACAAACATCAGATTATGCATGAAATAGGCAGGCATTCAAAGTATGAAAACTAGAAAAAAGTCCCATTTCTGGGAGGGGTCTTTGGGAAGTATCAAAGGGTATTGCTCAGGGGCAGGAAGGAGATTGATTAGGGAGGATTTGGAGGAAAAATGGAGGAAGAAGGAACAGGAGAGGAGATGGCGGAAGGGGGTAGAATGCAGGGTCAATAATGGAGATGGCTTGAAACGTTTTAAAGCTTAGGAGTCACACATGTTGGCTAGTTCCCTGAATAAAGCTAATGTCTCCTGAAACCTGACTGATGTGAGTCTTCCTCACCACCACCCTGAACCCTCAGACCCGCTGGCTGAAGGTCTCTCCATCTCACCGTCATCCACCTCCATCAGGCTCTGTCCAGGGATGTTATTCAACATCCCCCAAATATAAAACCATTACACAGAAAAAAATAGATTTCTTGAGTTTAAGGATGATATGGAAGTAAATATTTAAGAAAAATAATTTGTACCCAATTCTGTCATGCCACCTTAATAATTAGGGATCCTTAATAAACTCAGCTAAGTGTAAAGCACCCAACCAAGACATTCTTTTTTGTTTTTGGGCCACACTCAGCTATGCCCAGGGATTAACCCTGGTTCTGCACTCAGGGGTCACTCTAGGTAGGCTTAAGGAGCAATACATGGTGCCAAGGAGCTCTTTTACTCTGACCAGAAATTCTTTATTATAAATATTTAAATAATTCGGTGATTTTTTTTTTTTTTTTGGTTTTTGGGTCACACCTGGTGACACTCAGGGGTTACTCCTGGCTATTCGCTCAGAAGTCGCTCCTGGCAGGCACGCGGGACCATATGGGGAACCGGGGGATCGAACCGAGGTCCATCCTAGGTTAGCACAGGCACCTTATCTCCAGCGCCACCGCCCGGCCCCTAATTCGGTGATTTTTTTAGTAATGCTATACTAGGTTATCTAGTCTTTTAATTGAATTTATACCTTAGATTTAGAAATAATCAAAAATCTTTAAAAAAAAAAAAAAGAACTTAGATTTTACTAAAGTAAACAATTGGAAAGTGTTTTGTTTATATTTGGTTTGGTTTCTTGGTCATACCCAGCTGTACACAGGGCTTACTCTCAGCTCTGTGCTCAGGGTTCTATTCTGGAAGTGCTTAAGAGACCATAAAAAGATGGTTTAACTGCCATCAACCATGTACAAGGGAGCAGACTTAATCCTTGCATAGCTTTCTTGCCCCCAAAAATTTAACTTTGATTTTAAAATATGGGTTATGAATACAAACATCAGATTATGCATGGAATAGGCAGGCATTCAAAGTATGAAAACTAGAAAAAAGTCCCATTTGTCTACATAAAATATTTTATCACGGGGCTGGGCAGTGGCACTGGAGGTAAGGTGCCTGCGCTAACCTAGGACGGACCTCGGTTCGATCCCCCGGTTCCCCATATGGTCCCCCGTGCCTGCCAGGAGCGACTTCTGAGCGAATAGCCAGGAGTAACCCCTGAGCGTCACCGGGTGTGGCCCAAAAACCAAAAAAAAAAAAATTTTTATCATTTGGAGCCTCACTGTCAGACTCAGACTTTATTCCTGACTCTGTGCTCAGTGATTACTCCTGGCAGGGTTCACCATATGTGGTGGTAGGGATTGCATAGGAGGTGGCTGTATGCAGGGCAAAACCCTTAATCCCATACTATCTCTCTGGTCCTACATAAAAAGTTTAAATGACATTTAAAAACCATTATAAAATTTTAAAAAATTACCTTTATCTTAAAAAAATGTTAACTCTGATGAAGATCTAATATTTTAAGTTATGTAGTATCATTTTTCTTGAAAAATATTAATCATCTGATAAAATCCAATTAGGAGGCCAAGAATGTGACTCAGCAGTAGAGTACATATCTCACACTCAACTTCCAGAACTGCAATTAATCACTTAATGCTATTTATAATGCAACGAGGCCCAGAAGATGAGTAAATAGTTTAAAGTACTTTCCCAGCAAGCACAGGGTTGTGAGTTCAAACCCCAGAGTCCTCAGTACTTAGTGAGACAATTCTGACAACTCTAGTGTTAAAGATCCCTATTGAGTGTAGGGCCTGGGTAGCCTGCATGAACACCACCCACCATGGCCCCAGAATGGCCAGGAATGGTCCCTTCTCAGCACCTTACTAAAAATGGCAACAAAAAAGAAAAGTGAAGAAAAAAGTATAACCTTGTAATCTTATACTATATGGCAAACAGAAGAACTCAAAATCTTCCTAATTCTGTCCAGTGAAATGATGTCAAATGACCTACACATTACCCAGTAATTTCTGAATACAAGTGGTTTCTGAATACCCTGTTCCATTAAAAGAACTATATGAAAAAATGATTAATTCAGGGTATAGAGTAGAAAATGTACAAAATAAATATGGGTCAACTTGCTATGACAGAAAGCAGGGATATCCAAAAGCTACATAAAAAATGTCAGAGTAAACCAACCTACAAGGAGTCCCACTAACTTAAAAGAAATCAATTCCCATTAAAAACAACAACTAAAATGAAATGAAACACATTTAATACATAAAAATTCATGAGTTCATAAAATAAACAACCGCAACTTAATGACCATCATTGAAAACTGCTAAGGCATCAACTAATTTATTGGAAAATTTATAAGCTGGCAAGATTTAAGCATTCACCCTGCTAACGTGTATTCAGGGTAACCAAATAGTTGATATAGAGAAATTGTCCATCATAAAATTTTTTTAAAAATAAATCTTTTATTTATTTATTTATTTATAGGGGGCCGGGCGGTGGCGCTGTAGGTAAGGTACCTGCGCTAACCTAGGACGGACCGCGGTTCGATCCCCCGGTTCCCCATATGGTCCCCCGTGCCTGCCAGGAGCGACTTCTGAGCGAATAGCCAGGAGTAACCCCTGAGCGTAGCTGGGTGTGGCCCAAAAACCAAAAATAAAAAAAATAAAAAAAAAAAAAGATCTCTATTTATTTATTTATTTAGAGTCAGACCCAACAAGGTTCAAGGCTTACTACTGGCTCTATGATCAGGGATTATTCCTGGAAGTGCTAGCGACCATACATGTGCCAGAGATTAAACCCAGATCAGCCACATGCAAGGCAAGGCAATACTCTTATCTGCTGTACTACTGCTCTGGCCCAGGAAATAACTCTTATAAAACATGTTTTTAAAAACTATATTGCCTCATATAATGAAATTTTGAACTATGACAAGAGTCCACAGGGGCTGCTAGTAAACTTGTCATTTTTATTTCATATTTCTATGTTTCATTAGGAAAAATATTCACAAGAATTTCTGTCCTTAAGGACAACTTTTACTGGGACCATGAAGAAAGACGTTGGGGTTAGACAACTTAATATGCCTGGAGCCTATAGTTGGTCTTGTGACATGATACTTCATGGATAGGGTCTCCCTGTTTTAGACCAAAGAGTTTTCCTTTCTGTTTTCCCCAACTTTGGCCATGCTGATGGAAAAATTGTTCTAACCTTTTTTCATAAAATCTTGGGACACAAATTACTTTGTTTTATACCTCATTATGCCTGCATTTTTCTATAAAGTTAAGAAGAGAAAAGAAAACATGGGGCCAGGATCTAAGTGGTCTCAGGTGCATTGGTGGAGGAAAAAAGACAGAACTAAATATCCAAGCCAAATTCAACAACAGTAGAATCAAGAGACTTAAACTTTAACAATCTAAACCTAAATGAACCTGTTATACTGGCAGGCCAGGGGGCAAAAGATGGTGGTATAGGATACATTCTTGGGAACATTGGAGGGAGGTCGACACTGATGATGGGATGGCTCTGAGTCACTGTTTATCTGAAATTCAACTATAAAGGGCTTTGTAAATCACAATGATTTCAATAAAATAAAATTAAAAACAAAGAAGTTCAATCCTAAATTCAAATTTAAAATATTTTTCAAAATAACTTTAATGAACTTTAATCTTTCAGTACTGGGGCCCGGGAGATAGCATGGAGGTAAGGTGTTTGCCTTTCATACAAAAGGTCATGGGTTCGAATCCCGGTGCCCCATATGGTCCCCCGTGCCTGCCAGGAGCAATTTCTGAGCATGGAGCCAGGAGTAACCCCTGAGCACTGCCTGGTGTGACCCAAAAAAAAAAAAATCTTTCAGTACTTACTGTGAACTCATCTCTTCTACTAACTGCGTAAGTTTTCTCCAGGGATTGTACTCAGAATCAATGCTATAAAGTCGCATATGCAAGGCTAAAACATGAAAAAGCTGATCTAAAAAAGAAAATGTAATTAGAAAGTTCACAGAACTCTTCCAGAACAAACTTCAGACAAATTTTCTAGTTAACTCATTATAAAATGTTTCACAGCATTAATTATAATTCATCAAGTATGATCAAATTAATGTTTTCTTTAACAGCAGACTAAAATATAAATACAAAAATTTCTACTAGAATCTGACTGTCCTTAAGCTGTAAATGATAAAAAATAATTTTTCAAATCTTTTTGCAAATATACTTTTCCTTTGCTTTATTGCTTCAACCTTGCCAAGTTGTGCTACTCAAAACTGTGGTCTCAGGGCCAGAACAGTGGTGCAAGCAGTAGGGCATTTGTCTTGCATGCGCTAACCTAGGACAGACCTCGGTTCGATTCCCATATGGTCCCCCAAGCCAGGAGCAATTTCTGAGCACATAGCCAAGAGTAACTCCTGAGCATTACTGGTGTGATTCAAAAAGCAAAAAAACAAACAAACAAACAAACAAAAAAAAAAACTGTGGTCTCTACTTAATCAAAGTTTATTATCACTTTTAACATACCAGTCAGAATAATAAAGACAACATGGGGCCAAAGTGATAAACAGCAAATAGAGCATATGCCTTGCATGCAGCCAACCCGGGTTTGATCCCTGGCATCCCTTATGATCCTCTAAGCCTTCTATAGAGTTATTTCTGAGCACAGAGTCAAGAATAACACCTGAGTGCCTCCAGGTGTGCTCCCCCCAAAAGACAACAACATTCATAAAAATGATTATTAGGTAAAGTTCTCTCTTTGCTCATATTTTCCTCAAAATTATCTTTAAATCAACGGGGCTAGAGAGATAGCATGGAGGTAGGGGATTTGTCTTGCATGTAGAAGGACAGTGGTTTGAATCCTGCCATCCCATATGGCCCCCCGAGCCTGCCAGGAGCGATTTCTGAGAGCAGAGAGAGGAGGAAGCCCTGAGCGCTGCCAGGTGTGACCCAAAAATCAAAAACCAAAAAAAATTTTTTATCTTTAAATTGAATTGATTTTTAACATCTTTTGATTCAAAATGATAAAAATAAAACATAAGTTTCATTTAGAATTATTCTATTTTTTATCTATATCATTAAAGATAATCTACCAGTTAATTTCACTGGTGACATTTAGAAGAAAAACTTTCATTTAAGAATTTTAATTACTGTGCTCGCTTCAGCAGCACATATACTAAAATTGGAACGATACAGAGAAGATTAGCATGGCCCCTGCACAAGGATGACACGCAAATTCGTGAAGCCTTCCATATTTTTTAAAGAAAAAAAAAAGAATTTTAATTACTAAACAAAATTCTGTTTTTCTTTCATATAAATGCCCCTTTTGGCATAAATGAAAAGGATTTGATTGGGTTAGTCTGACACTATTAAAATAATGCATTTGGGGCCAGCGAGGTGGCACTAGAGATAAGGTGTCTGCTTTGCAAGCGCTAGCCAAGGAAGGACCACAGTTTGATCTCCCAGTTCCCATATGGTCCCCCCAAGCCAGGAGCAATTTCTGAGCGATTAGCCAGGAGTAACCCCTTAGCATCAAACACATGTGGCCCGAAAAACAAAAAAACAAAAAAAAATTTTTTTAATAAATAAAATAAGGCGTTTTTGCCTTGCATTTGGAAGGACAGTGGTTCGAATCCCGGCATCCCATATGGTCCCCGTGCCTGCCAGGGGCGATTTCTGAGCACAGAGCCAGGAGTAACCCCTGAGCGCTGCCGGGTGTGACCCCTCCAAAAAATAGTCCCATTACAGAATCCATAACTCAACAGGCTGAATACATCCTACATGCATATGATTCCCTCAAGGACCCTCCATGGGAGCTACACCCAAGCACCAGGTGTGCCCCAAACACAAAACAAAAAAGTGACTTTACATAGGTCAAAATTAGTTTTTATGAAAATTCCACCAGGTAAGTAACATTGTTAACTCCAGTTTTAAGATGTTTCCAAAGTTTCCACTGTTTTCAATAACGTGTTCCACTGGTAACACTGAAATAAGAGACATTTTTAACTAAGAAACTAGATGCAGTTGTGCACAAGGTTGGCTTGAATTCAATCCCTACAACCATATATGGTCCCCTGAGCACTGCCAGGAGTGACCCCTGATCATGAAGCAGGAAGACTATCCCAAAACACAGTTCCAGGATTAAGTCCTTAGCATTACCAGATGTGACCACCGAACAAAATTAATTAAATAAATAAATTGCTTGTTTTGGGATGCTTGGGGTTATTCTTGGCTCTGCACTTAAAATTACTCTTTTTGGTTTTTTTTGTTTGTTTGTTTTTTTGGGCCACACCTGGTGACGCTCAGGGGTTACTCCTGGCTATTCGCTCAGAAGTCGCTCCTGGCAGGCACGGGGGACCATATGGGGAACCGGGGAATCGAACTGCGTTCCGTCCTAGGTTAGCACAAGGCAAGGCAGGCACCTTGCCTCCAGGGACACCTCCCAACCCCCTTTAAAATTACTCTTACTGGTACTAGGGTTACTAGGGATACTAGGGGTAATACAGGATAATGGAAACTGATTCTGGATTGGCCACATGTAAATCCCAAATGTCCTACCTACTATACTATCACTTCTGCCTCCAAACTAAGTCTCCTTCAGGAAATATCAAGATTAAGCCAAATTGCAAGACTCAAAGTTTTGTATTCTTTTCATGCAGCTACTAACTGAATAGAATCTTTATGTCAATAATGTCTTTCAAGATTACCTTGAATTATACCTTCAATTACCTTGGAGTTTATCTGATTTTATCAAAAGCACAAAAGATGCTATCTTAGTAACTTGTTTTGTATTGAATTCATGGCCAGCACAGAAATGAGTTTGTAATATGCCTATTTTCCTAGTCTCTAATACAATTTAAAAAATGTAAATGCTAGGAAAAAAGGATTCAAGAGACAGCATAGCAGGTAAGATGCTTGCCTTGCACACGGCTGACCCTAATCAATTCCTGGCACCCTAGATTGGCCCCTAAATGTCACTGAAGTGATCATTGAGTGTGAAGCCAGGAGTAATCCCTGAGCATCATCAGATGTGGGGACCCCCACAATAAAAAAATTCCACCATTTAATAGTCTTTCCTTCTACAAATTAGAATGTAGGTGCAAATTCTGAAATTCTGATAGAAAGCATTGTGTTAATTCTGTAGGAAGCATTGTGTTAGGTCAGAACATCCCAGTGTTTATTGGAAATCCTACAAACAGAATGCAAAATTTGCTGTTTGCATTTTTCCCACTCCAGTTCTCCCTAAGGCTCTCAGATTCCTTTTTATATACACACAGCTTTACGTTCCTACAAAAAAAAAAAAAAATTGAGATTGGGGCCAAAGCAGTAGAACAGTGAGTAGAGAGTTTGCCTTGCTCATGGCCAACTCAGCTTCGATCCCCAGCATCCCTGAGCCTGCCAGGAGTAATTTCTGAACACAGAGCCAGGAGTAACCCCTGAGCACTGCCGGGTGTGGCCAATACCAAAACAAACAGACAAAAAAATGAGATCATAACCAAAAGCATCTTCTACAGCCAATTAGTACATAACAAAAGTCTTTGTATTGTCTTTAATTAGAACTGCATAGTTACATATCTACTTTTGTTGTTGTTGTTGTTGTTGTTTTGTTTTTGGGCCACATCCGGTGACGCTCAGGGGCTACTCCTGGCTATTCGCTCAGAAGTCGCTCCTGGCAGGCACAGGGGACCATATGGGGAACCGGGGGATAGAACCATGGTCCGTCCTAGGTTAGCGCAGGCAAGGCAGGCACCTTACCTCCACCACCACAGCCCGACCCTCAGAACTGCATAGTTACATATCTACTTTTAAACTTAAAAAATAACCTCAATAAAAAAAAACTAAAAGTTGGACTACTAACAGTATTTTTCATTGTTTGTAAAATTCACCTTGTTTTTCTTATCAAAACTTAGTCTATAAGCCCTATCAGTGGGAATGAATTTAAAATGTAGTTAGTAGTAAAAAACCTCTTACTAAACAAATATAATTGTACATAAAAGGAGAGGAATGCCTATAATCATGCTTTTAAAATTTACAAACTAAATAAAACACAATGAAAAAGTATATTAAACTATAAGTATGCGTTTTATAAAGCAAAATATTTTATAAAGGCATATTAAGATTTTAAAACAACTACTATCACTTTACCCCCATCTATCAAACTTCACCTTCAATGTAAAATTAAATTTTACAATTATGACTAAATTATATACACCTATTTTTTTGCTTGACTTCTCCTGACTGAAGTTTAATTTTTGAAGTCTATAAAATCATCCAGCATACCTGAGTTCCAGCACTTTTAGCTATCACCATGATCCCAAAGTTCAGTGTTTTTTAATCAGTTCCTTGCTTTGAAATAATTCACACATATATAATTATAGATGATTTTATTTTGGGG
This sequence comes from Crocidura indochinensis, assembly GCA_004027635.1. NCBI lineage: Eukaryota > Metazoa > Chordata > Mammalia > Eulipotyphla > Soricidae > Crocidura > Crocidura indochinensis. Next base: position 11,583 of record PVKC010028440.1, read on the forward strand.
TTTTTTTTTTTGGTTTTTGGGTCACACCCGGCAGTGCTCAGGGGTTACTCCTGGCTCCATGCTCAGAAATTGCTCCTGGCAGGCACGGGGGTCTATGGGGCACCGGGATTCGAACTGATGACCTTTTGCATGAAAGGCAAACGCCTTACCACCATGCTATCTCCCGGGCCCTCTGTATAGGAAATTTGTAAGTAACACAAATTGCTTTTAGAAAATCTTAAATCAAAGAATTATCAAAATTATTTAAAATAATTAGAATTTTAATAGCAGGAAATAATATTTTAATTCTGAATCAATGTAAATCAGATCAATTATGATATTTTTGCCAAGTAATGATAGCAGAAAACAAAATACAGAATTTTTCTTTTTTTTTGTTTTTGTTTTTTGTTTTTGTTTTTCAGCCACACCCGATGACACTCAGGGGTTACGCCTGGCTATGAGCTCAGAAATTGCTCCTGGCTTTTGGGACCATATGGGACGCTGGGGGATCGAACTGAGGTTCGTCCTAGGCTAATGCCAGCACTTGCTGCTCCGAGCTACCACTCCAGCCCTAAACTACAGAATTTTTCTAAGTACAAAACTGATCATAAAAACATTTAACCACTAATCAAAACTGACACAAAATATAATTTAAGGTACAATAAAAATAGAAAGCACAAATATAATTTGAAAGCACCATGTATGCATATATTTTCACTAATGACATATTTTTTAGAATTTTAAATAAATTATAATTTTCAAATTTGAATCAGCACTAACACTTACTTAAACAAGACCTTTTGCCAGATGTGCTTGCACCACCTGAACATAAACTGCCTCCTCTGTGAATTAATTCAAGTTCCAAATTGGTTCTGTAAGAAAGCATTAAGATTACCTCAGTGATTGGGCTAAAGTGATATTTTTTATTTTATTAATGCGTAAGCATTCTAATAATAAGGTTGAAAACTTTATTATTTAAAACTTTTGCTTAATATTAGTAAGTCATAATCTATCATACCTAAAACATTTTAATGGAAAATTTTCTATTATTATTCATATGTTCATAATTACTCCTGAAAAACACTGCATATATTACAGTATATTTGTTGCCAAGTTTTAACTGTTGGCAAAATATTAAAAGTCTCAGAGTTTAGGAAAAGAAGGGAAATGTACCATTTTTCATAAATCAGCATATAACAAAGAATCTGTACCCCACACAATACCATTGGATAATTATATATAAATTCAAGGGCATCTCAGTTTTTATCATAGAAATGGTTATCACTCATAGGAATTTAGATTGTATCTAGGAATCAAAACTAGCATTTGAAAATCATTTTAACATAAAATAGCTGTGAAAAACACATGAAATTAACAGCAATTTTTCATGAAATTTTAAAATGACAATTTGATGAAAACATTGTACATTGACATTGCAAAACATCAGTATTACTTATACAGATCTAAAATGTAAGATAATCAGCAATCTCTAGTTTACAGAATAGCATTTAAAAATTATCAATAAAGATTTACCCAAAGATATAAACTGCAAAACAGATCATTTTGCCCAAATAACAAAAATTCGTGATCATTTAAACTGTATTTAAACCAGTATTAGTAAATTTAAACACACCTTATCTGCCACAACTAAAATTGAATAAGCTAGTTTATAATTCAAGATATGCATCTGATACTAATTGTGCCTATCTTTAAAAAAAAAAGGCAAAAATTTAAGCTTATCATTTGCAAGTCAATTCAAGAAAGATTATTAACCTTTTTAAAATTTAAAATAAAACATCTGAACTGTTTTTGGCATCACTTGGACACAATATCTTGAAACTATATTTTCATATAGTTACTTATAAATAAATATTGTTAAAAATATTAACATTCCTAAATTTGTATGTTTGCCATCCATTTCTAAAGGAATGCTTTAATCCTCTCTCCTCTGGAGGGAAAGCAATTTAACATTGATAATGTTCCTGCTCAGAGCTCCATCTGGTTGCTGCTGATAAGGGCATCTGTGTGACAAGGGAATTTTCCACCCTTCAGGCGATTTGCATTGCTCACTGAACTTCTAAAAACCTACCAGCAAGGAAGCAGGGACAAGGATTTCATATTAGTGGACAGAAAGCGAGCGGAGACCAGCATGTGTTCCTTCATCAAGGGAATATAAATGAGATCAATACATTTTGTTTTCACAAATCTTCTGTTGCCTAATCTGTAGAAAAAAATTAATGGCTATATTCTCTTATAAAAACTAATATTTCCTAGACAGTACTTTCAAAAGAGCTAACCAGAAACACTGTCAATTCTTACAAATGTCAGTATTAGAATGCATCTTTTATTTAACATAAGTTGTAAAAAATATTCATTAAAATATAAATACAAGAACAATTCTGCTATTCCATCATCAACTATGACACTTTAAAGGATGACAAACATGTTACTAGGAATTTTAAAGATACATGAAAGAAAACTACTCAAATTTTTCAAATTTTGGTTGGAGTATCTCCTATACAACAATCTTTCTGAATTTAGGGGGGAAAAGTTAAAACTACCTCTCCAAAAATTTAGTAAGAGGTAACAGTATCAAGGATCTTTAAAAAAATCAGTTCTTGGGGGCCGGGCGGTGGCGCTGGAGGTAAGGTGCCTGTGCTAACCTAGGGCGGACCACGGTTTGATCCCCCGGTTCCCCATATGGTCCCCCGTGCCTGCCAGGAGCGACTTCTGAGCGAATAGCCAGGAGTAACCCCTGAGCGTCACTGGGTGTGGCCCAAAAACAAACAAATCAGTTCTTAATCATTTCTACAGTTCTAAATATTGATTTTCCATATTTCATATCATCAAAATTGGGTCTTCAATTTGAGAATTGCTAGAGAAAACACAGAAATGGGCATATCTGATCTTCCCCAAGAGAAAAAAAAATCACAGCATAATATTTTATTTCTACCCTCCTGATTAGAGGATATGAAATAAACAGTGTACTGTCAGCCTTTTTATTCTGAAGGAAACTAGACTCCTTCCTATGTATTTTAACAAAGTACAGTCAGATTAACTTGGAAGAAAAATGAAGAAAAAAATTTCTTTTTGAAAATAGTAATTGAAAATTCAGTCTGGACATCAAAATATAAATCCTGTAACTGTTCTCTGGTTTCTTTTTGCAAACTATGCTTTCCCTTCTTCACTTCCTCCCCTAGATTCTAGTGTCAAGATTTAGATTTAGAATGATTAGAAACACACACACACACACACACACACACACACACACACACACACGTGCAGTCAGAGTTGAAGCCTACCATTTACTCAGCCTGAGTTTTGCAATTTCCCAAAGGAAAAACAATCTCCATGTATTCCACAGTCAACTTTTAAACTCATCATGACCTCATCTGAGGTAACATTTTGAAAAATTTTTGTAAAACAAATTTATCCATGACTTATTATCAGTGTTTTTACTTATGCTCCTATTTTATAATGTATATATCCAGGGTTATGTAAAAAAAAGGGAAAAGGGATAGCGAGTGGGGTGAGGGGTGTTTTGTTTATTACTAAAACCCAACTACAATCATGCTTGTAATTATGGTGCTTAAATAAAAATTTTATGAATAAAAAAAAGTTAATAAACTCAAGAAGAAAAATTAAAAAAAAGTTAAAATTGAAGAAACTTTAAAAAATAAAAGGCCTATTGTACAAGACTCAGTTTAGCTGAATCTCCTCAAGGATTTAAAGAGAACTGCAAGATTTGCTGGAGAAAATATCAAGCAGTTCCCCCACACAAACCCCCAGTGGAGAAGGGCGGCCAGTTAGACCTGAAGACGTGGTATGTCGGCTCACAATATATGTGTCATGAAGAATGACTGCAAATGAATAAAGAACAAAAATG
>PVKC010028441.1:0-15485 GCA_004027635.1 Crocidura indochinensis
AGGAGACACGGCAGGTGTCCCCGGGGAGTTATATCCCTGGCAGTTCTGTCTCTCACCCCAATATATTCTGTCCACCCCAACTCTGGGCAGCACAGCCTTCGAGTCTACTGTCCGTGGTGCTGAAAGTCAGCTTGCGTGAATCAGTGGTTCTCTGTCTGCTAAGGCTGCGTATCAGGATCGCCAAGGGGTGCTTTGAAACAGAATTGGACACTGGGCTCCCTCCCAATTAATTCTGAATCTCGGGCGCTGGGCTCTAGCACCTGTGTTTTATAACGCTCCCCAGGTGTTTTCATTGTGGCAAGGTTATGTCCCTCCTGCATCTCCCTCCTGCGTTTCTCTCCGCAGGATCTGCCTCCTGGGGAACCGCACACTGTCTCGCCATGGCTTTGATGTCTGTGCCAAGTTGGCTTGGGAAGGAAATGAGACAGTGACCACAAGCCTCTGGGGCCTGTTCTGCTCCTCCCGCTTCCTCAATGCCACCTGTGATGAGTACTTCACTCGAAACAATGTCACAGAGATCCAGGGCATCCCTGGAGCTGCCAGTGGCCTCATCAAAGGTCTGGGGGAAGGAGGAGGGCTGGTGTCCAGGGAATTCTGAGGACTGTGGGTTCCACAATGAGGATTAAGGGATTCTTCTTGGGGATTCAGGTCAATTCAGACAGTGGTAGTTGAGCACTTACTCAGAGTTGTATCCTGCCCATGGCATCAGGGAGGGATAGAGAGAAAATGGAGCCTATGAGGGTCTTATCACATCATAGGAAAAGAATCAATTTGACTGACTTGCACTGAGCACCAAGTAAGTGCTAGCATGATGCTTAGCACTAGGATCACAACAGTAACAGAAGTCACAGTTCTTGTTCAGGCATCTAAATGGGAGGCAGTCGTGTTAGCAAAGGAACTACGAGTGTACGTATGTGCCTGGTGGAAAAGAGGGCATCCTGGTTTGGTTTTTATTTTTGCTTGGTTTAGGTTTTGGGTCACACCTGGCAGTGCTCAGTGCTTACTCCTGGCTCTGTGCAACTCCTGGCAACACTCAGGGTACCATATGGGATAACAAAGATCAAACCTAGGTCAGTTGTGTGCAAGGCAAATGCCCTACCCTCCATACTATCACTGCAGCCCCCATCTAGGACTTCTCTGAGAAGGACTTTGGAGGGAAAATAAGAGATTTTCCAGTTCTACAAGGTGAATCAGTGAATTAGAGGCAGAAGAACAGGTTGGCTGAGAGGACACAAGCATAGCTGAGCACTTTGTGTCTTTCATACCATAAGTAATTCGGTCTGACTGGGGCATTGAGTGCAGAGGAATAGAGTGTGGTGGGAGCCAGGCTGTGTGGGCCTTTCAGGCGTGCTGAAGACTTTGGCTGTGTGCACAAGAGGGTTTTGAAGAAGGGAGGAGTGTGGTGAGATCACCCTTCCGGAGGTTTGAAGAGAGCCAAGGCGGGGAGTACAGGCAGATGGAATGGGGTGCAGGTGAGAGGCGGTGCCTTTCTGACCTCAGATGATGTCATCGGAGCAGCTGCTTCCCGAAGGTGCTGTTTGCTGTTTGCTGCTCCCAGGAGTGAGGTGCTAATGTCTGGGGCCAATTTAGTCTTGACTGGAGCTGTCAGAAGCAAAAGGTCATGACTGACACCTGGTGGAGGTGGGGTAGCCAAAGTTTTGCTAATCACCCCACAGTCTCTGGGACATTCTTCTGCAATAGAGACTCATCTGGCCCCTAATGGCAAAGTATGTCAAAGGAGATAGCTAAGACATATGTAGGGGTAGAAATGGTGAGGTGTTGGGGCTGTTTGATATGAAGATGGAAACAGTTGATGCCAGTGCTAAGGTGTTTGGGGACACCCATGTGTAAAATAAAAATATAATCCAGGGTTCAGGCCCCTGTTCAGGTACCAGTGGTAAATTGAAAATATAACAACCACACCAGGTGCCGTGTTTCTAACCCCTCAGGTTGATAGGTCTGATGAAACAGGGTAGCTGCAGAGAAATGATACACAGCAGTCAGAAAAGATATTCACTGGAGGCAGCTCGTTTTATTCCTCATGGCCTTTCTCTGCCACGTGCTTTCACTGCCCTATGCTTCCTATGCCATGTGCTTTCTCTTGCCCAGAGCCAGCACTCCTTTCTTTATTATCCAGAACTCTACCCACCAGAGTGGTGGGAGGAGGTCCTGTGATCCAGGTTGGCTTTTACATTACCATAAGAAGAGTTTAGGAAAAACGGAAGTTGGGGGAAGGGTTATTTTATGCCCAGGGATATGGGAAAGAGGCTGATTCAGAGTGGGGGATTCTGAGGTAGGCCTGTATGTGTCTGTTACCCCTCTTGGTGGGATGATTTGAGGGCAGAGACAAGATAGGATGTGGAATCAGTGTCTACATATAGCAGGAAAGTAGGAGACCAGAAAATAGCAGTGGAAATCAAAGGTCTTTGCACCTAAGAGGGGGTTGTGGGCAGGGAAAGGGGGTTTGGGGGGCAGAACAATAGCACAGTGGTAGAGTGTTTGCCTTGCACATAGCTGACCTGTGACCAGGTTTGAATCCCAATATTCCATATGTTCCTCTAAGTCTGCCAGGGGTGATTTCTGAGCATAGAGCCAGGAGTAAAACCTGAGCACTTCCAGGTGTGGTCCAAAAACCAAAAAAATATAAAAATAAAAAAGGAAAGAAAGGAAGGAAGGAAGGAAGGAGGAAGGAAAGAGGAAGGAAGGAAGGAAGGAAGGAAGGAAGGAAGGAAGGAAGGAAGGAAGGAAGGAAGGAAGGAAGGAAGGAAGGAAGGAAGGAAGGAGAAAGAAATGGGGCTTGGTTTGCTTTCACACTGTTTTGTGTCCACTGCATTCCTGGCTCCCAAATTTACTGATCCCCTAACTTCTGGTCTTGCTCTGAACATTCTATGTGTCCCACAGAGAACCTGTGGAGCTCGTATCTGACTAAGGGAGTGATTGTGGAGAGGCGGGGGATGCCCTCTGTGGACCTGGTAGACGCTGCCCCTGTGGACATGGACCACCCCTATGTCTTCAGCGATATGACCTCCTACTTCACACTCTTGGTTGGCATCTACTTCCCTTCTGTCACAGGTGAAAGGGCATGGAGAAGGGGGTACAACTGGGTGGGCTTGGGCAGCAGGGTGGTTGAGGTCATGTTGAAGTGGAAGTTCTTCCTTTCTGTGCTCAGGATCATTCCTGGAAGGGCCAAGGGGACCATATAGAGTGCCAGGGATTGAACCAGAGATGGCTGTATGCAAGGCAAATGCCTTACCCACTATCCACAGCTCCAGCTCCTGGAATGTGGGGTTCCTTCCTTCCTCCCTTCCTTCCTCTCTTCCTTCCTTTCTCCATCCCTCCTCCCTTCCCTCCCTTCCTTTCTTCCTTCCTTCCCTTTATCCTGCTTTCCTTCCTTCTTTCCTTTCTTTTTTCTTCACTCCTTCCCTCCATATTCTTTCTCTTTCTCTTTTCTTTCTGTTTTTGGGTCATTAGGAATTACACCTGGCTATGTGTTTAGGGATCACCCCTGGCTGTCTCAGGGACATATGAAATGTCAGGGATTGAATTTAGGTTGGTTGTGTGCAAAGCAGGTGTCCTACCTGCTGTACTATCACTCTAGCCATTAGAATGTGGAATTTCTTAGTGCAACAACTATCCTGGATGCAGGAGCCAATTGCCCCATGTCCCAGGCAGACTGGTGAGGGAAGTCAGTCTGGTTGGTGTTGTCAAGTGACTTGCCCAGGCCCTTATAGTAGAATAGGCCCCGATTTTGTCTTTGAGATTTTTTCCCCACCTGTCTAACCTCCTTAGCTGCTTCTCTGATCACAGGTATCATGGCTGGTTCTAATCGCTCTGGGGATCTACGGGACGCCCAGAAGTCTATTCCCACAGGCACTATCCTGGCCATTGCCACCACCTCTGCTGTTTGTATCCTGCACTACTGGGCTAGGACCATGGCGGGGAGAGGAGGGCGAGTGGGAGGACAGCTGGAGCTGCCAGCTTGGGAGCAGTGGGACTCTGGGCTCTGCCTCCTGCTATTCTCCTTGATCCTCTACTGCAGACATCAGCTCCGTGGTTCTCTTTGGGGCCTGCATTGAGGGTGTCGTTTTGCGGGACAAGTAAGTGGGGGAACTCATGGCTGCACCGATGGGGTGGGGGGTCCAGGGTCCTGGAAAGCAGACCAGGTAGGGGTGACAGATGCACCTGTGGTTCAGGATCCCTTGTGAGAAAAGTTCATCGACTCCCTGGATTTTCATCTTCTTCTCTTCTATTTCACCTGTACTGTCATCACAGCTCAAGAGGCTTGAGTGGCAGGTTTCCTGTAGGATAAAGCTTTTTCATGAATGAACTATGAATTCTATGCTGAAGCCTTACAATAGCAAGTAGATTGCTTGTCTTGCATGTGGCCAACCCAGGTTCAATCCCTTGCACCCCATACAGTCCCCTGAATACCTCCAGGAGGGATTCCTAAGTGTAGACTAGAGCCAGGACTGAACCTAAACACCTCCAGGTATGACCCTTGACCCCTACCCCCAAATCTATTACTAAATGTTTGTGTGAGGGTTACTGCCCAGGAATTTGGGGGAATTAAGCTTTATCCCCTGCAATTTTTGTTCAGAAGGATCTCATAGGGGAGGGCAGGGATAAATACAGAGACCACAGATTCATAGTATGTGTCTTTTGAGATGCTGAGGCAAAGCACAGCCCTTTGGAAACACCCAGAAGGGGTGTAGCCAGTTCTTGGAGGGTTGGGGAAGTCTGGAGGTGCCCTGAGCACATCTTACTTTTACTATAGATGTGGAGTTGTGTCCCCTTAGGTGACTGGGGGTAAGGTGGGTACAGGGGGCATGTGAGAAGAAGTAAAGGGGAGACTCTCATGTTTGTATGAGAAATGTGTGCTTCCAGCTCTATAAGCAGGTTGCTCTGGATGCATTCTGTCCTGTGGTGTTTGCATGTGCACATACCAGCAAGGAAGTGGAAGGTGTAGTTTCATTCTGCAGTCTCCATAACATCAACTTGGCTTCTGCAAAGTACAAATGGACCACATGAAGCTGAACCTGCCTAAAGCCAGTCCTGAGGCTTGATTTGTAGCGTCAGGAAACTGGAGTTTTATTTAATAGAAAAATAGGGTGTGTTTAAGAATCTTAGGAGGGGTGTAAACTGTAAAATCACCCCATGTGCCATATTTCTAAACCCAGGTGAATGAATTTGAAACAGGGTCGTGCATGAAATATTTCAGATCAGGCTGAGGGTGAAACATGTGTAGTCCAGCAATATTCTACTTCTACCGTACCTGTCAGAACTGTTGTTTTTATTGAGTATAGAGACCACCCCCAGCTGGGGCAGTAAGGACAGAGTAAAGACAGATAGCTAAGACTATCCTGAGCCAGTTCTGCCCAGTTTACATGTAAGACAATCTCTATTTTAGAATAAAACCATGTTGAAAACAAACAGATAAAAAGGAACCAGGGATGGGTTTTGGGTAAAACAAGGTGTAATCTAATAGAAAACAAAAAGGACAAGTTGTATGTATCATACCTGTTGGTTTGGTGGAAGGTAATGTAACCTCTACTTTTTCTTTCTTCTTGTTATGTATTTTCTGTTTTGAGGTTAGACTTGAGTGTACTTAGTGCTCACTCCTGAGTCTATGCTTAGGGATCACTGCTAGTAGGTCTGGGGGACTTTGTGGGTATCCTGGATCAAACCTGGTGCCAGGCAAGCTCCCTATCCACTATACTACTTCTCTGGCCTATCTGGCCTCTCTCCTTTATTTTGGTGTAGACCTCCCATGAGATTGCTAGGGATGTGGTAGGACTTTGGGGAGCCCTCTCCCAGATCCTGACAGTCCTTAGACTCAGAGCCCATCATGTAGCTTGTCTCTACCTCCATGTATTCAGGGTTAGAGCCATGAGCTGTTGAGGTGAGATGCTCCACCCATGACAGTGTCATTATCAAAAAATTCTTTTTTTGGGGGGCACACCCGGTGGTGCTCAGAGGTCACTCCTAGCTCTGCTCTCAGAAATCACTCCTTGCAGGTTTGGGGGACCATATGGGATGCCAGGGATTGAACTGGGGTCTGTCCTGGGTTAGCTGCTTGCGAGGCAAATGCCCTACCACTGAGCTATATTCCTGCCTCATTGTAAGAAATATCTTGGCAGTGACTATCACACCACATATTACCACTCTGTGCAGAATCCAGAACCCTTGTTCTCCTATGGAGATATTGTGGCCCTGAGTGGCAAAGGGGACATCCTGTGACATTACATGTCCTAGACCCAGGACCCAGCATTTCATAGCTCCCATGTTCTTTACCTATCCCAGACTGCTTGGGAATAGTGGGTGCTGTAGTCTTTCATGGCTGGAGAGATAGTACAGTGGGGAGGGTGCTTGTCTTGCATGTGGCTGACCTGGGTTTAACTCCCAGCACCACATAAGGTTCCCCAAGCCCACCAGGGATGATTTCTGAGTGCAGAGCCAGGAGTAACTCCTGAGCACTGCTGGGTGTGGCCCAAATATAAAAAAAACCTATGAAATATGGTCCCAAATATTAGGGGTCTTAACTCCACTCCTGTCTTCTCTGTGTGGGCAATAGAGCTGAAGGACCTGAAAGATCATACAGGCCTTTGCCTGGCATGCAGTCAGCCAACTCTGGTTACATTTCTGGCACTACATATGGTCCCTGAGCACTACTAGGGATCACTCCTGAACATAGAGCCAATACTCCTGAGCATTGTTGGGTTCAGTCCCACAGAGTAATTATAATGATGGTAATGACGATGACAATGATGATGAAATAAATGCAGGGGCCAGAGTGATAGTCCAGCAGGTAAAGCACTTGCCTTGTATGTGGCCAATGCTCCTTGCTGCTTCATTCCAGGTTCGGCGAAGCTGTGAATGGCAACTTGGTGGTGGGCACACTGGCCTGGCCTTCTCCCTGGGTCATTGTCATCGGCTCCTTCTTCTCCACCTGTGGGGCAGGGCTCCAGAGTCTCACGGGGGCACCACGCCTGCTGCAAGCCATCTCCCGAGATGGCATAGTGCCCTTCCTGCAGGTCAGTGTGGGGGGGAAACAATCCCCCTCCTCATGCCAGTGAGCCAGGCCAGGGTGGTGCCATGGCCAACGTTGAACTGCCTTCTAAATTCAGCTGCTCTGTGCAGGCGAGGCCCATCTGAGTCAGTTGGGCTTTCTCCTCTCTCGGTCCTTTGGTGGGGTGACTGTCAGGGTACTCGGCAGGGGTTGAGGAGCCAGAAAAGCAGAATAGGGTAGAACTGTCTGCAGTGCTGCCAAATCAGGCCTCAGCACTTGCTTATTTTAACCTATTTCTCTCTGTCCAGCTGGAGCTACTTATACTCCCTCTAGTGTCATTTAAACCTCACTGCCCTGGGGTTCGGGGGTGCTACCTGGTGGGAGGACTCATACAGCAACGCTATGGTGCTCCTTTGGGGTGAGAAATGCCCTGACAGTCCTGTGGGTTTGCACCCTTCTCACTGTTTGGGGAGCTCCTGATTCTATGGCGCTGTTCCCCAAAGTTGGAGGAGAGAGGCGCACAAGTTGCCTTAGGGCTTCCACCCCCATGACGGTGTCTTTGACCCCAGGTCTTTGGCCATGGCAAAGCCAATGGAGAGCCGACGTGGGCCTTGCTGCTGACGGCCTGTATCTGTGAGATTGGCATCCTTATTGCATCCCTGGACGAGGTGGCCCCTATCCTCTCCATGTGAGTGCTGACCCTTCTGGCTGTGACCCTTGGAGACTCTTAACCCCTTTTCCACCAACCCATCCCCAAAAAAGTCTCTTTGTGTGCATGTCTGCCCCAACTCATGGATCTGGTGTGTGGTCAGGCTTTGGTCTTTGAGACCCTTCCTGAATATCAGACCTGACATGGCTGTGTCTCTATTCTCTTTCCTCTCCACTCTCTTTCTGTATCTCTTTCTGCCTCCCCTCACTTCCTGTCTCTCCTGGACCTTTCTCTGTTCCAGGTTTTTCCTGATGTGCTACATGTTTGTGAACCTGGCCTGTGCTGTGCAGACGCTGCTGAGGACACCCAACTGGAGACCCCGCTTCCGTTATTATCACTGGTGGGTCCCCACTTGCGTTTCCCAATTCCACTGACCCTCCTCTCATTTCCTCCTGGTCTAAGAATCCCAGACTTAAAAAGGGGCCTCCCACACTCTCCAGCTAGCCTAAGAAAGGTGGTCTTCTAGTCACAAGTGATAATGAGGCCACACAGTATAAACTGTCCTAGCCAGACCCTTCTTTGTAATGCTCTGCCTCTTATCATCTAGAACTGGGACCCTCCGCTTATGCATCTGTGAAATGGGACCCTATGAGCTCTGCCATGCCTGGTGTCAGGAGATGTTCCTTCATGGGTGTTTCCACCCATCTTTCTGGTGCTTCATTTCCACCCAGTCTCCCTGGAACTGACAGGGCAGGAATATTCCTCCTTTTTCTACAGAAAAGATATAGAGTATTAGCATGGGGAGAGACTGAGCTAAGGCCACCCAGCAAGACCAGGCACAAGTGGATGAAAACCTAGATTACCCAAGCCCTTTATGGGACTACTGCTTGGTCAGTGACCTCTTCTGAGGGTCACTCTTCCTAGGAGGTTATGAACTGCCTCAAAGTTCACTGGCAGGGCTGATACCCAGGGCCCACAGTACTGTGGAGATTGAAAGGTTGGGTGGGATTTGAGGTGGGGTCTTCTAGAAAGTTCCACACCTTTGTGAGAAATAGTAATGTGAGTATCTCTAGACTCCCTCATGTCCCTGGTCTCCCCTCTCTAACATTTGCTGTCTGAGTGCAAGTGAGAGCCCCACCAGGCTCAGAGCTGGTGTCCCCATACTGTGCAGGACACTCTCCTTCCTGGGCATGAGCCTGTGCCTGGCCCTCATGTTCATCTGCTCCTGGTACTATGCGCTGGTGGCCATGCTCATCGCTGGCCTCATCTACAAGTACATCGAGTACCGAGGGTGAGGAAGGGGCAATATGCTGGCTGGGGCGAATATGGAAAGGGTGATACTGGTTGGGTGGGGGTGGAAAGGGTAAGGCAAAATGTGAACTTGGGTCCTGAGGAAAGAAGGGGTGGGTTAGGGGTCAAGACAGGGAAGACTGGGAGTTTTGAGCATGGAGGGAAAGGGTTGGATTTCCAAGAAAATGGAACCAGGGTCTGGCTAAGCCAGACAGCGGCAGTAAGGGGGTTGATTATGCCAGGGTGGATGTACCTCCTGAATTCCAATTTCCGGCCCCCAGGGCAGAGAAGGAGTGGGGTGATGGCATCCGAGGTCTTTCTCTCAGCGCTGCCCGCTATGCCCTCTTACGTTTGGAGGAGGGGCCTCCGCACACCAAGAACTGGAGGTCAGTGGTGATGGTGGGGGTTAGTAGCATAGGGATGGTGGCTTTTCTCTCACAGCTAAGTACCTGGTGCAACTATTCATCCCTGAATCTCAGCCTCCTTTGAATCCGTCAACCTGCCAGTCCAAACCCTCACCCCATTCATCTCCCTTAGACTCACCTTGCCAAGAACAAAGCTTGAAGTCACTCTGATTCCTGTCCCCACCTCATTATTTTTGGCTGCTACTGGCCAAATTCGAGTTTCCTACCAATCCAGGCATTCCTTGCCTGTGAATTCTCAAATGTTTAGGTCAGGGTTAAACTCCCCAGATAGTTTCTTGTAGAGCACCATTGAACTGGTGCGTGGTTAGAGGGATGGAGTGGCTCAGTGAAGAAGGGAAAGAACGGAGAGACAGATGGGCAGGTAGCTGGCTCAGGCTGCGTATGAAGGGAGTCCGGCCAGAGGGAATAGGTGGGTGTGTGGATAACTCAGTGAATAATCTGCATTGAGGTGCATTCGTAGGGCTGTGCAGGGATGACTAAATGAGCAATGGATGGGTTGGTGAGCGTTAGGATGGGTGAGGGGAGGTGAAGTGGATGGAGAGAAAGTGGGCAGATGGATGGGTGGGGGTGGCTGCATTTGTGGGGATGGCTGGAAGCGTTGCTATTTGTGGCGATGGGTGGATGAGCATTTAGGTGGCTGAGTGGGAGCGTCTCAGCAGATGAGGGGAGAGGGTGGATGGTCAGTGGGATCACCAGTGTGTGGTATGAATGTTCAGTGGTGGGGGTGGATCACATGATCCCTCACCCTCCTTAGACCACAGCTGCTGGTGCTGGTGCGTGTGGACCAAGATCAGAATGTGGTACACCCGCAGCTGCTCTCACTGACCTCTCAGCTCAAGGCAGGGAAGGGACTAACCATCGTCGGCTCTGTCCTTGAGGGCACCTTCCTGGACAACCATCCCCAGGCCCAGCGGGCAGAGGAGGTGAGCACAGGCCATGGGGGATGTGTGAGGGGAGAATGGGGTACACAGGAAGTCTTGGTCCCTGCCTTTAGCCTTTCCCTGCCCTTACCCTCAAGGGCACACATGGACTCTTCCATCTTTCTGAGGAGGCTCAGGACTCAGCTGCCAGACCAAAGTGCATCTATTGGGTCTATTTTATACATGAGGAAATGGAGGCCTTAAAAACTCAGGCCTTCTAAGGACAGACTCAAAGACTCGGGTAAAAATGGCTTGACTCTCATGCCACATCTCCCTATGGCCCAAGCAAAGGGTTTCACCTTGTTGCTCATCTGGCACAAGGACTCAAGGCCCCTTGCTGGAAGTCACAGAGCTGACAGGGACCAGCTGGGTTCTGACAAGGGATCCTTGTCCTTGCTCTTGTCCCCATCTCTGAGACTGTATATGTGGGCTGCTTTGTGCAGACAAGCATGAGACAGCCCTGACAGGTGTCTGGTGGGCAGGAGAAGTGGGTTCTTTCTGCAGCCCAGGCCTTCGGGGAGATAGGAAAAAGGGCTTGGGGGAGGGGTGAGGTGAAACAAGGAAGGGCAACCCCCTAATGGTTTGTGACAGTTGTTGTTTTCTGCCTCACTGGGCTGTTCACACATATCTGTCAGCACCTAGGACTGGAGGTCTCGGCTGTTTCCATTTTACTCATGTTGTAGCTGAGGATGTGCCGGGTACCAGGATGACCAGTAGGGAAGGGAGCCGGATAAGACACTATTCAGCCTTCTGGGTGCTCACAGGCTTGTGGACATGGTAGAACAGACTCTACACCCAACTGGTACATGTTGTGAGGGTTCATTTGCTGACTGAAGAACACCAGTAGTATGGGGTGTGCTGGGGCCCTCTCCATCCCATCGCTGTCCTTGTTCCTCAGTGTCTGAGCCTTTGATTCCAGAGATGAGGAAAGGGTGATTCAGCGATGTGAGAGGATCTGCCTGAGAGGTGGTGGAGGCAGTTCACTCTGAGTGAACCCCTAAATCACACCTATTAGCGGTGTAGCCTGGAGCACATCCCAATTGCTTGGAGTCCCCACTTTCTGTCTATCAGAGAGGAACAGTGCCCATCTCAGGGCATAGGTGGAAAAGGCAGGGAGAAGGCTTGTCGTATCTGACTTAACAAACTCCCAGATGGGACAGATTGCTTGGCCGGCAGAGACCCACTTCCTTCTAGTTTGACCAGGTGACAGTCGAGCTGGGCCTAGCTGGGTGTAACATACAATGGGGAGGTGGGTGAAGAACTTACAGGGAGACTGTGTGAGTAGTGGGGGGCAATTTGGGGTG
The DNA here is from genome assembly GCA_004027635.1 of Crocidura indochinensis. Lineage (NCBI taxonomy): Eukaryota > Metazoa > Chordata > Mammalia > Eulipotyphla > Soricidae > Crocidura > Crocidura indochinensis. Next base: position 11,595 of record PVKC010028441.1, read on the forward strand.
TGAGTAGGGCAAAATCCTATCATGAAGTACTTAGATTGTTAATAAGAACTTGGAGGGGCCGGGCGGTGGCGCTGGAGGTAAGGTGCCTGCCTTGCCTGCGCTAACCTAGGACGGACCGTGGTTCGATCCCCCGGTTCCCCATATGGTCCCCCGTGCCTGCCAGGAGCGACTTCTGAGCGAATAGCCAGGAGTAACCCCTGAGCGTCACTGGATGTGGCCCAAAAAAAAAAACAAACAAAAAAGAAAAAAAAAAAAAGAACTTGGGTTAACTGCCTGGGGCCAAGCAGTGGCGCAAGTGGTAGCGCCTTTGCCATGCATGCGCAAATCTAGGACGGATCACAGTTTGATCCTTCAGCATCTCATATGGTCCCCCGAACCAGGAGCAATTTATGAGCACAGAGCCAGGAGTAACCTCTGAGCATCACTGGGTATGGCCCCCCACCCCCCAAAAAAGAATAGGGGCACCAGGTGAGGAGGAATCACGAAGGATTCAGGTTATGGAGATGGTCCCAGTAAGACAGGATAGAGGGAAGGAGAGCGGGAGGTGGAGGGGCCAAACCAGTGACCTGATACCCTTTTTCTCCTCCCTTCCCCAGTCCATCCGGCGCCTAATGGAGGCAGAGAAGGTGAAAGGCTTCTGCCAGGTGGTGATTTCCTCCAATCTGCGTGATGGTGTGTCCCACCTGATTCAGTCTGGGGGCCTTGGGGGACTGCAGCACAACACTGTGCTCGTTGGCTGGCCCCGAAACTGGCGGCAGAAGGAGGATCATCAGACGTGGAGGAACTTCATCGGTAAAGCTGTGTGTGCTGTGTGTCTGAGGACGGTGGAGGCTGGGGCGGAGGGGTCACCTGGGGTCATCTCCCAGCCATCACTGCTGTGTGTACTGTTGGGCACCGGGCCCTGTGCTGGTGAGACACTTAGGAACAGAGGGAGGGAAAAACTGGGGCTCAGAGGCCGGGTTTGAACCTCTCTTCTGCCCTCCCTCACTGTGTGATCACACCCAAGGGGCTCCCTTTCTGAGACTCAGATTCCTTGTTTGTTTTCAGTAATAGTGTCAGAAGCAGCAACTCTGCAGATCAGCAAGGCTTTCTGCGAGCAGGTTCTCCCAGCTGTCCTAGAGGGCTGGGATGCTGCCTCTATTTTATTGGCGTGAAAGTAAGACCCAGTTAGAGCATGACAGGGGTGGAGAGTTCTCAGCAATGAAAAGGAGTGAGTGAGGGGTCTGCCAGTTTTGGGGCTTTCCTAAACCTAGATAACATGACTAGAGAGGTGCAGGACATGCTGCATTAGCCATTACTCAGTCCCAGGCTAAGGCCAACTGGTGGGATGTGGCGGTGGAGGGACTGAGTGCTGCTTTCTCGGCTGAGGGTCGTTCTTTTGCCCTCTGACTCTCTCCTTGGCCTCCTCCAGAGCTGGTCCGTGAAACCACAGCTGGTCACCTGGCCCTGCTAGTTACCAAGAACGCATCCATGTTTCCCGGGAACCCGGAGCGCTTCTCTGAAGGCAGCATCGACGTCTGGTGGATCGTGCATGATGGCGGGATGCTCATGTTGTTGCCTTTCCTGCTGCGGCAGCACAAGGTGAGCCTCTGCGCATGCTTGCAGATAGTGCTAGTGATGCAAATGCGCATCCACGGCCCATCTTGCCTCCCTGTCCTTGTCCCCTTCTGCATAACTGGGAAAGGGATTCTAGCATCTCCCTCGTGAAGCTCCCTGGAAGGACCCTTTGCTTGGTAAAGGAGAGCACTACCTACCTCCCACCCCCCAAGAAACTCTCAGCCCTAAGCAGAAGGTTGTTTTTGTTTATTTTATTTCTTTTTTCTTTCTTGGTAGAGAGTGACCTGTTGAGATGTTTGGGGTCTGCAGGAATGTGTGGGAAGAGGGAGGGATGGCTTCTGGCTCTGGATCTTCTTGCTGCTCTGACTTGGGCCGCCTCAACCCTTGCAGGTCTGGCGGAAGTGCAAGATGCGCATCTTCACGGTGGCGCAGATGGATGACAACAGCATCCAGATGAAGAAGGACCTGACCACGTTTCTGTACCATCTACGGATCACTGCGGAGGTGGAGGTGGTGGAGATGGTGCGTCTCTGGAAGCCTCTGCCCCCATGGCTTTGAATTCTCCCCAGTTCTCTTCCTTTGAACTCTAGAACCCCCTACACACACTGACCCATAATGCTGGATTCCTTTCCCCCACCCCAACCACATGCTCTCATACTCCACCTTCACCTCAAAGTCATCCCACTTTCCTTTATGAGAATAGCATGTGGGCAACACTCATTCTATGGGAGGTTGCTCTTCAGTGTTTATTAATACTCTCCAACTACCAGTTAAATTAGGACCCTGACCAGCATTTTCTTGTACCGAGTAGAACTTTGAGAGAGATCTGGAAAACTGAAGACATTTGCCTGACTATCCACCTTTAGTGTCAGAGCTAGGATTGAGATCCAGGCAGATGGTCAACTGGCCTCTTATTCTTCTATCCAACTACATCCTGTCCCTTTACCTCAGACTTTTGTGTGTTTGTTTTTGGTCACACCCAGTGGCACTTAAGTTTTACTCCTGGCTCTGAGCTCAGAAATCGCTCCTGGCAGGCTTGGGGGACCATGTAGGATGCCTGGGATTGAACCCGGGTCTGTCCAGAGTCAGTTATCCTACCACTGTGCTATTGTCTGGCTCCTTTACCCCAGTCTTTTTTCTTCTTCTTTTTTCTTTTTGTTTGTTTGTTTTTGGGTCACACCCAGCAGTGCTCAGGGGTTACTCCTGGCTCCATGCTCAGAAATTGCTCCTGGCAGGCACGGGGGACCATATGGGGCACGGGGATTCGAACTGATGACCTTTTGCATGAAAGGCAAACGCCTTACCTCCATGCTATCTCCCGAGCCCCCTTTTTTTCTTCTTCTTTTACTTTGGGTCACACCCGGCAGTATGCAGGGGTTACTCCTGGCTCTATGCTCAGAAATCGCTCCTGGCAGGCTTGGGGGGCCATATGGGATGCCGGGATTCAAACCACTGTCCTTCTGCATGCAAGGCAAATGCCCTACCTTCATACTATCTCTCCACCCCACTATCCAGTCTTTTTATTCATCTTCTCTGCCCCGCAGGCTTTCATGAATTTGCCCAGTTATTCATTATTATATTTATTCACTCACTCACCCATTCATTAATGCACATGTTCATTCATCCCTTTGTTTCGCTGAAAATGTCTCCCCCTTTTTCGTTCACCCAGGTAATTAATTAACCCGCTCATTCATTCATTCAGCCATTCATTGCCTAGTCCTGTGCTGGGATGAGGGTGGGTAAGTGGTATTGTTTTCAGGGAAAACTACCCTCAGCACTGACCTTGTATCCCTCAACTGTTGCTCAAACAAGGCCATTGACCAGGGAAGGCCGGGGATGGCAGAAGGGGGAGGGTACTCTGCCTCCCTTCCCTTCTCTGCGCCTGGTGCTGAGCTCAGAGCTCCATTTCCTCTCCTGCCTTCTGCCCTGCCCCCTCCCACCCACCCACAGCATGAGAGTGACATCTCGGCTTACACCTACGAAAAGACATTGGTGATGGAGCAGCGTTCCCAGATCCTCAAGCAGATGCACCTCACCAAGAACGAGCGGGAGCGGGAGGTGAGCTGGTCCTTTAGGGCTTAGGATACGTGGGTTTGGGATAAGCCAGCAGGGACCCTCCTGGCCATTGACACTGCTGTTGTCCCTTAGAGCATTACTGACTCCATCCAAAACCCCTACTTCTACACTCTCTCCAAGCCTCTCAACCAGGCACAGAGGTCTTGACATGGGTCATTCTCTATATGTAACTTCTGGGGACCTGATGGAGAACAGTGTCAGCTAACTATGGTTGGATGATCGTTCCTCGAGCTAACAGGCTGCTGTACAGGTAGAAAG
>PVKC010028442.1:0-15443 GCA_004027635.1 Crocidura indochinensis
CAGTCTGTCCTAGGTTAGCGAAGGCACCTTACCTCCAGCGCCACCGCCCGGCCCCCATTAAACGTTTTTTATGATGGAGAAAACAAAGTTTTTTGGTATCAGAAAACTAATAAAATCAATGTAGGTAAATAATAGTTAATGGATAAATACTTGCATTACAAATATAATGTAAATATTGAGCTGTACAGATTATTAATAGCTATAATATTCCAGTGAGAATTTCAAAGTAGAATAAATTACTTTTTAGTTTTGAATCCAGATACATAGATAAATAATCCAAAAGGCTAATAAATTCATGAAACTATACTCCAATCCAAGGCAGTGCAAACAAGGTAACATCAAGTCAGTGTTTTTTTAACTGTCAGAATGACAAAGATTTGCTTTCAGGCATAAGTAGAAGAGAGGGTTCCCTTGTTTAAATCTAAGGGGATGCTAATCATCTAGACCCTTTGGACATTCCACTAACAGCCGTTTTAATGTAAAAATAACCTTTCCCCTGAAATACACACGGCTAGGAAAACTTACTATAAAAATAATAGCCTAAAGCTGAAACTCAGGGGTAGAGCATCTGCCTGGCAGATGTGAGGCCATGAGTTCAATGCCTTGATACCAACACATGTGCCAAGTGTGAACCTGGCAGCATTGTCACTGGCCTCCTGCTCCACACACTATGATCAAATGTATGAAAACACCACAGCTAAGCATGAGAGCACAGAAGTCAAGTGTGCGAGCAACAAAAATAAACAGAAGAGTAGGTACTATGAAATAAAAATATAAAAACACACGCTTGTGAACTTAAAATCATAAAATTAAATAAAAACTATCATTAAGAATATGCATGTAACCACCACATAATTTCACTCTGAGAAGATGATAAATATTCAGGTGGAAGCTAATGAATAGGTAATATCCATATTATGCCAAAAAGAATAATTTAAAGCTATGAATCAGAGGAATTTCTTCAAGATGTTGATGAGTAAAGAAAGCAAAAAAGTGTGTACAAAATGATCTATTTTTGTAAAATAAATAATAACCTAAAAACTCCTCATGCAGCTTTGTCACATTTATGTGTGTAAAGTAAAAATTATTAAGAACATAAATGCAAAAAAAGAACATGCAATTTTAGATACATATTTACACAAAGCAAAGTAAAAAATATTCCACTTGAAGATTAGTCATCAAAATAGTGTGAAATGTGCTCTATGGGGAGTTAAAGGAAAGGGGTAGTTGACAAACTTGAACATGATTTGTAATGCCTTATTTGAGGAAAAGCAGACTAGAAAAAATTAGAAAGGGGAAAAGCTGAAAGGTGGAGTAGGAATGTGTGATGCTTTCTTCTTTGAAATAAACACAACTAGACAGTACAACTGCTCATAGTGCCTGAAATCTGCTATAACAAAACTCCATAGACCGGGTGACTATAAACAACAAAAATAGTTTCTCAGGGCTGGAGCCATGATGCAGTAGTAGGGCATTTGCCTTGCACCTACTAACGTACAGTGGGCCACAGTTCGATCCTCCAGCATCCCATATGGTCCCCCAAGTCAGGAGCTATTTCTGAGCACATAGCCAGGAATAACCCCTGAGTGTTACCTGGTGTGGCCTGAAAACCAAAAACCAAAAAAAAAAAAAAAAAAAAGAAATAGGTTCTCACTAAGGATACATTTTTCTGTAAGCTAGAAAGTCCAATATCAGAGTATTAGCAGATTCTGATGAAAGCCCATTTTCTGCATAGATAATCTTTCTCATTCTGTAACCCCAAATGGCTCTGAGATGAGGAACAGAAGTGTTCTTCCATGTAAAAACTCTACCCTCATGACCCAATACTTCCCAAGAGCCTACTGCGAGCTACTACCTACTACCATCTCTTTAGGGATTAGGACTTCAATGTACAAATCTGAGAATACAGAACATTTAGTGCATTGTACAATATAGTGAGATATTCTCAGTGCCTCCTAGGTCAACGATGTGGCTCCATGGTAGAGCGTGTCTCAAATGTGCGAAGCCTTTGGTTATACCTCAGAACTGCAAATATTTAGAAATAATTAAAGATGGCATGAGACGATAGTGCAGGAATCTACTGGATACAGTTTTCCATCTCTAAAATGGCTGTCATTTTAGATCACACTCACCAATGTGGTTGACAGGATGGAATGAGAAAATACGTGTGAAAAGCAAAGCACTCAGCCAATACCAGGGATTTCTGTCTCCCTAGGTTCTTGTGCAAATGTTTGCAAAAATGCTTCGATGCCCCTCCAAGGGATACCGGTGGCTACTTTATATTCTAAAAAATTTAAAAAAGGTTGGAAGGAGAGCGAATGTCACAAGAAAAAAAAAATCACTCTTGTGATTAAAGGTATAAAATTTCTCAATAAAATTTAAACTATATTAAACTGAATATAGTGTCATATGAAAAATTGTATGCTGAGGCCAAATGAATTTGATGTGGCATTTAAAAATCAATGAATGTAAAAACACCATACTAATAGAATAAAAAGAAAACTTTTAGCATCATCTCAACTAGCCCAGACTATGTATTTGACCAAATCCAACACATTTACACAATAAAACACTCTACAAACAAAGGATAAAGGGCATCTACAAAACACCTGCTGGTAATGTGATTCCTAATGGTAAAAATTGGGTGATAAATTGGAAGATAAAGAGCAAATTGATATCTGCTCCCATAATTTCCATTCAAATTTACTTTAGAGATTCTAGGCAGGGCAAGTAGGTAAGTGAAAGAAATAGAGGCACCTGTGGGAAAGGAAAAAGCAAATTTATATTCACAGTTGACAAGATTTAACATATATAAAATTCTATGGAATCCACTGAAGAACTTTTAGAAGTAATATAGAATTCAACTAAGTTTTGTAGGCCACAAAATCAATATAAAAAATCATCTTTGGGGCCAGAGCAATAGCACAGCAGGTAGGTTGTTGCTCTTGCATGCAACCAACAAGGTTTGATCCCCAGCACTCCATATGGTCCCCTGAGCCTGCCAGGAGTGATTTCTGAGCACAGAGCCAGGAGTAAACCCTAAGAACTGCTGGGTGTGGCCTCTCCAAAGAAATTCACTTTGCTTCTATAACCTTGTAATGAATAATCTGAAATTAAATTTTTAAATGCAAGTATTTTAATAAAAGCATTACAAACAATAAACCAAGAGTCAATGTAATTGAAGTGCATACTTATTCACCAAATACATCAGAGAAAGCAATTAGAGTTAAGTACCTGGAAAAGAAGATTCCTCATGCATGACTTGAAAGATCTGTCTAGTAAGAGTGGCCATCCTCCCTAAGATGATCTACCACTAAGAGCATCCGAATCTTAGATGACTTTCAGACATTGAAGCTTAGACTCATACGTGATTTTTAGGTTCATATACAGTTACAAGGTGGCATGGTGAGTAACCAAGAGACGGAAATTGAGAACTGGCATCACCTAATTTAAAACCTTACTTTGAAGTCCCAACAATCAACACAAAGTGGAATAGGCACATACAAATCAATGGAACAGAACCGAGAGTCTAGAAATACGCTCCTACATGCACAATCAGTTGAGTTATTTTCTTTTTTTTTTTTGTTTTTTTGTTTTTTTGTTTTTTTGTTTTGGGGTCACACCCGGCAGTGCTCAGGTGTTACTCCTGGCTCCATGCTCAGAAATTGCTCCTGGCAGGCACGGGGGACCATATGGGGCACCGGGATTCGAACCGATGACCTTTTGCATGAAAGGCAAACGCCTTTCCTCCATGCTATCTCCCGGGCTCCAGTTGAGTTATTTTCAAGAGGTTTCCTCAATGATGTACTAAGGCCATGACCATTTTGTAAGCCAGTGATCTTAGTGCTTGAGCTTAGCATTGAGATGCTCTGGGATTCCCAGAATGTTGGATATAGTGATCTGAGGCCATACAGTACATAGCTCAAACCCCACCTCACACTTGCAAGGCATGCACTCTACCGCTTATACCTGGGCAGCTGATTTTCAACAATGTGACCAAAATCAACCAACAGGAAAAGAACTGTCTTTTCAACCAATGATGCAGAACAACTGGCTATCTCCATGCAGGAAATGAAGTCAGACCCTTTTCTCGGGTTGTCTCCCCAACTTCTTTCAAAATGGGTCAAATTTTCTCTCAGAGCTAAAATGTTTAAATTTATTAAAAAATAATTAACAAGTAGATATTGATGACCCGATTTTTGTATATTTCTTTCTTGGCTCACGATTACAATATCCAGTAGTGGTTCTTACCCTAATCCAGAATATGATTTAGAGAGTATCTGGAAGATGAAGGTAAAGAGTTTTCCCCTCAGAGGATTAAGGACTAGCTCCCTGCCCAGACATGTGATCATGTCAACCACCACATCAGTCTCTATAACAAGCCCTGGGTTAGACCCAACTCTCAGTGCCCTAAGTGAGATGAAAATCACACTTAGGAAACAAGAACAAATCACAGCTTTTTCCAATGGTCTCTGCACCATAATGACCCTATCCAAGCCCCTTTCTCCTTTCATCCTTCTGCTCTGTTCTATGAACTACACTTGGCAAACCCCAGAACACTAACATCCTCATTGCAGAAGGTTCCTCCCTTGAAGATCCCTTCAAAAGCAGTCGCGGAGCCCAGCTTTACTACCCTGAGCTTATTGATGCTAGGACATAGCAGAAGGCACACACCCATAATCCCTGCTGACGGCTCTCACAGCCTTCCTGTCCTAACCCTTTGCCTCACCACCATTGCCACCAAGAAGCCTTCTCTGCTCTGTAATCCCAGGGGCACAGCTCACCTCTCCTGCATCAGGTACCAGGATGGGGTGCACTTGCCAGATGGCCAGAGCAAGATGGATCAGTGACAGCTGCCCAGTTCCCTAGGACATGCAACTGGAGGGCTCAGTGCCCCATTTGGGTGGGAGAGTTCCAAGAACAAAATCCACTGGTTCTTGGCAGGGAGCAGGAATTGTGAGGTGGGGATGGCAAGTGCAAAGACTGGGTAAGTGCAAAAGGAACATCAGTGCACCAAGCAGCACAAGTCCAGCTCTACCCCAAACTGGCAGGAAGCAAGAAACACAAATTACAACATTGTGCCTGCAAAAACACCCCTTGGAGGATTCCACCATGCTGTTCTTGTTCTTGTTCTTTTTTTTTTTTTGAGTGGGGGAGGGAAGCGCTAATGATTAAATCTAGAGTCTCACACATGTAAGACAAGTGGCATTTTTCTCATCACGGAGAAGGAGCATGATGTGAGTTGTGCACAAGTTAGGGGTCAACAGGCACTTTGGGATACAACCATCCTAAAGACAGAAGGGGAGAGGGAGAAGTCTCAGGGACAGGAAACTCATAACAATATTGTTGGGGAGAAATCAAATATTTGGGAGCTGTGAAAATTTCTTGAAATCCATAGACCACTGATCCAACAGGGGCTGTCCAGTTCATGAAGAACTGATACCTCTTACACAAATGTCTGCTCTGCGGGACTGTGGTCTCCTAATAGACACATTTCTTGTGTGTATGGCAGGAAGACAGAGCTGATTTAAATGTTTTTTGAACACATGCCTACAAAAATCTACATTTCATAAAGTGTACTGTCCCACAACTGTAAAGAATCTGGGGTCTGCAATAGTAAAGCAGGAGGGTGTTTGCCAGGCATGTGACAGTTAGGTTCAAAGACCTGACACCACACATGGTCTTCTGAAACCTGCTTCTTGAGCACAGAGCTAGGACTTAGCCCTGTGGCCCTAAGGCGTGGACCCCAAACAAATCAACCAACCTAGAAGAATGTCATTTGCGATTGTTGTTTTTTATTTATAGAGTTGTTGCTACAGTGTTGTGTGTCCAATTACAAAGGCTGAGCCCAAACTTTTGAGGGTAACGAATGGCATAACACCTCTGGTGACATCTCAACCAAAGCTCCGATCCAGTCTTGAATCTGAGTGTGGAACAGAGTTGTGAGTTTGAGAACCTCAGAAACAAAATGAGAGGGAAGCAGAGCTTGAGAACCTCATACCATCAAGACCATGACCTTGTGGAGAAGGCATAAGTGAGAATAATGGCCAAATTAAGAATGATGGAGCAGGTGTATCAGGATAAGTCAGCTTTTGCTTCAGGAATGCACCAAGCCAATTCTATGGCCTGAAACAACTATGGTTCCATGCTTACTCACAGCAACTGCTTTGAATGGTTTGGTGAAGCGAGGACAAGAAGGCTGCTTATATAATTGCCATGGAGAGGCCCAGACATGAATGCATAAGACCCATTTTGTTGTATAATCAGGGCCCATGAGGTCCAGCAAGGTGAGGTAGCAAAACCCTGGTTGCAGGGAAAGTGTTGAGACAGGACCTGGAGCCCAGAACTCTGGCTCTGGCACCTGGACTGTTCACATTCCTCAGTTCAGAGAACTCAACAGCAGAAGCCTGTTGTGAGCCTGACACCAGGCAAGCATTCTTCAGGATTGGTGACTCAGTTAGTGATCAAGAGGCATTATCATGCTCCACCACCTTCAAGGATACCCTCACACATGCCACAGATCCAGTCCTATTGCCCAGGTGACACCTGAATATAATCTGAGCAGTGGGAATGGAGGAACTGCCATACAAAGGTGGAAGAATTCTAGTGCTCTGGGGGTGGGTCTGGAGAAGCAGCACAACAAGGATGAAATGATAATGCCTTATGCTAATAAATACATGAAATAAATAACGATAAAGAATCAGGCATCTGAAAAACTCAAATGGGGCACATTCAAAAAAGCATTTGCCCTGAACAGCTATCAATGTGCATAAAAAGCCCACAGGAGCAGACATGACCAGGTAGAGGCTGAAGGAGTCGTATGTGGTACATTACATAATGTGTAGGGAGGGGCTTGCCACCTTGGCTGAGGTCACTGCAGAGAGAATGTGGCTGCAGATGGCACATCTGTGTTTTAATGTTCCTAAATGAGTCTCTGTGCTTCACTATCGAAAGGAAAGTGCCTGTTTGCAGGTGCATAGATCATGGTAGCCCCACCTTTTCTTGAGGGAGTCAGCATACCCACTGGGAGCAAATGTGCCCAGATGCCAGTGGTGGTGGCTGCAGGTGACAGGGAACAGACTTTCCTGGTACTGTTCTTGCAATAAATGCATGTTTAAATAGAAAGGTCTATTGTATATGAAAACATTTCCATAAGATTATTCTTTGTTGTCCCACCATGACCTTCCAGGTGGGGGCGCTGTTGAGAGCCGAATAAATAGTTGGGGAGTGAGGAGTTCAGCATCTTTTGGAGTGTTTGCTGGCTGGCTCCAGGTGTTTTTTTTTTTTTTTGGAGCTTGCAGAACTCTCTTCGTCCAACCTTTTACCCCTTAACCATCCTGTCTGTGTGGATTATTTGTTGCAGATAAATATTACCAAGATCTCCCCCAAAAAGGGGACAAGGGGATGGGAATCAATTTCTCATTCTGGGAGTTCTTTGAGGATACACAAATAATCAACAAAGGAGTAAACGGGACCTCACGGATGGGGCCACAAGTTCCACTGGCCTTCTGTCCTGTTCATTGTGTACTTCTGTGTGCCCACACGTGTGCACTCACTCTGCTGTGCCCCTGCACGTTTGTGTGTGTATCCATGTCTCTGCATATGTGATGTGGGTAAATTGCTTCACTTGCTCAGTGACCCCCACATGTATCTGTTATACCCACTATCTGTTTAGAGACATGGGCAACCTGTAACCACTGGTTCCCTCTGGCGATAAACTCATTCTGCCCAAATCAGCCTGGATGGCCCTCATGTTATGACCACCAGCTTTGACCAGTGAGTTTTCAAAATGAAGAGAAAGTGAAAGTGAGCATCACCAGGTCTGTCCTGCCTTCTTCCACCAATGCCTTCAGGCCTGTCCTACCCACTTGACTGAGGGAATTCCACTTTATCACCACCTCCTCTGTGAGCTCATTTCCAATGCCCCATCCTTAGGGCAATACCCTTGGAGCCCCAGAGGCCTGGGGCCATGAGGACTGGGTGAAGGACAAACATAGCATGGCCCCTCCCCTTATACAACAAGTCCCACGGTGGGGGTAGTCGGAAATGAGTAGCCTCCCTTCCTCCTGTCCTTTCCTCTACCCACACACCCCACAAAGGTCTGAGCTAGACCAGCAGTGTTGTGCCAGTAAGTAGCTATTTGCTCCTGTGCACTCAAGTTTCAAGTCAAGTCCTGTCATACACCAATTATCTGTGCCACAATAACAAACCACCCTAAAATTCAGTGGCTTATCTAACAACCCTTATTATTGCTCATAAATCTAGAGTTTCAGGGACCAGTTTTCCACTATCAGCCTGACAAGAACTAATTCCATCTGCTCGTCCCTTCATCCCTCCATTCTTGTGCAACATAGTTCAGTCACAGAGAGCTCTGCTCCTCCCCGAACCTGCCTCATCTCTATTCCTCTGGGTCTCTTCACCACCCACAATCGGGCCAGCCTGGTTCTCCCGGCAGAGGCAGAATCCCAAAAGGTACAAACAGAGAACTGGTACTCATCACCTGTACTGTGAGTCAAAGCAACTCTAGTCTAATAGGGGAAGATGAATCATGCTTTGCGATAAGAATAGCCATTGACTACTATGTCCTGAGCACAAGGCAGCTGGAGAAGCAAGGCCAAACTGTTGCCACCCACCCACCCATCCATTCATAGACACATTGAGTTTCTACCAAGATCCAGAAACTGTTCTAAATGGGTATTTTTGCTATAGGTTTTCTTTTCTTTTTTTTTTTCATTCCCATCACCAATGTCCCAAGTGTCCCTCCTCCCCATCCCACACTGGCTTGTACTCTAGACAGACTTTCTAGTTCCCTCATTCAGTCACATTTTGTTATGATGGTTCTCAGTGTAACTATTTCTGCAACTGCACCCATCACTCTCTATGGTGAAGGGTCATGAACTGGACCCTCCAGTCCTCCTCTATTTTGTCTCTGAGAATCATTACACAAATGTTTCTTTTTAAATAATTCTTTGTTGTTTCTTTGGGGGGGGATCACACCCAGCAGCACTCAGGGGTTACTCCTGGCTTTATGCTCAGATATTGCTCCTGGCAGGCTCAGGGGACCATATGGGATGCCAGGATTTGAACCACCAATCTTCTGTATGCAAGGTAAATGCTTTATCTCCATGCTATTTCTACGGCCCCGACAAATGTTTTTTTATTTTTCTCAAAACTCATAGATGAGTGAGACCATTCTGTGTTAATCTCTCTCCCTCTGACTTATTTCACTCAGCAAAATAGATTCCATATACATCCATGAATAGGAAAATTTCATGGCTTCATCTCTTTTGACAGCTGCATAATATTCCATTGTATATATGTACCACGGTTTCTTTAGCCATTCATCTATTGAGGGGCAACTAGGCAGTTTCCAGAGTCTGGCTATTGTAAACAGTGCTGCAATGAACATTGAATCTTGATCTGACAAGTGCATGCAGTAACTAATGTCTCATAAGACAGAGGGGGGACAATCTATGCAGAAGAACAACATGGGAATAGACATATGTGGAGGATAGCACTGAGGTTTTCAGGGATATGTAGGACAATAGTAAGGAAAACCAAGGAATGTTTCACCTGGAGAGTCAGAAGAGATTGAGAGACTGAACCTCCCCAGGGAAATGGGGGTGGAGTAATATTCCTGGAATAGGAGCAGCCAGCAGTGGCCAGGCCCTTCGGCAGGAGCAGGACAATTGTCCAGAGGCTAGTAAGAGGCAAGCAGGAAAGGGACAAATAGGAGGAAGTGGGCCAGACATGCAGGGGCCTTGTGGGTCATGGTGTGAGGGTTACTTATTACATTACAGAGTAAAAGAGATCTTGATATAAGGAATGGCCTGACCTCAGGGACTTCCAAGGTTTGGCCTGACAGTTAAAAGGGTAGGAGACAGAAGGTAAGGACAAGAGCATAGAAATGGGAGAGGGCATGTGGGCCACACGGCTAGCCATGACTACAGGGACTGCGCTGGGACCCAGGAAGGAGGCTCTGGAAAGGGAAAACCCTTTCTCGTACCTTCATGAGAAAGACAGTGAGACAGGATCTCCACCAAGAAGGTATAGCCCAGCTATGGTGCTCCCATTACCCATAGAGACCCTTGTTCGATAGGGAACCTCTGTATTCTCCCCCCTGCACCTCCAGAGCAATACTGTTATCTCCTCAGTAAACCACTTGCTTCTGTCCTGGGGATGTCCTGAGGAAGGACATTAGCTTTGCATGTGTGAGGTCCTGGGTTCAATCCCCAACATTGAAAAGAATAAAAGAAAACACCCATTGAGCCTCAATGCCATCTGTGAGGGGTTTAAAGGAGCACTTTGGGGAGACATAAAGAGCAAGAGCCTGATGAGAGCTGAGGGGACAGGTGGGGAGTATAACTCGGCCTGGGAATTAAGACCCAAGACAAGCAGCCTGTGATTCAGTAAGCACAAGGCATCTGTCTCCTCTCCTGTCTCAATCCCCAAAACAGGTGCCCAGCCTGAAGGGGGTTCAGCCCATAAGAGGGGGTGGGCAACTCCAAGATACAGGACTGTGGCCTCCTGAGTCGGGGTGTGGGACTCAAGCTTCAGGAGTTAATGAGGTCCCGGGCTGAAGTGCATCCGCTGAAAATGACAAACGAAAGGCATTACAGACCGCTCCCACAATTACTATCAGTCGGCTGTAATATAAATATGCAAATTCCCTGGGCTTGAACTTTAACACCCTCTGTAGAGACCATTCATCTCTTTAAAGTATTAATTTAAGTTGTAAAAGGACCCATACATCACCGCGTGTCATTTTGAAAACAAATATTAATCAATTTTACCCTCGGAATTGCTGCAGCGGAGGCGGCCCCCATTACCTCCGAGCGGTGGGAGATTTACATATTCATCCGAGCTCAAGGAAGCCCGCGATAATGCAAGTACAACCCCGAAACTTGGGCCTCCAGACCTTATCTGTGCGCTTGGGCGCGCACTGCTCGGGCATTCGGCCGCAGCGCCATGCAGATGAGGCCCCGGCGCTATCTGGATCACCTTGAACGCCAGGACAGTCTCGAGCTGCTCCCAACTTCTCTCCTCCCACAAATGACAAAGTCTCAGAAAAGCAAGGCAGAGGGACCACTTGGGCTGTGGGGCCCTGAGGACAACCGGAGGGAGAATATTGGGGTTCTTTCTCACCAGCCTGGAGGAGCAGGTAGCTACAGGGGTAGTTCTGAACGAGACTAGGGGTACACTGAACATGGGGCTCATTTGGGCCTTGCAAAGATGTTGGGGGCCAGAAAGCCCTCATTTACAAGCTGGCTCTTACGTATGGTGTAGGTTTCCATGTGTTAATTTTAATATCTCTGAGCTTCAGCTATGATATCTGAGAAATGGGTTATTACATACCAGCAGAGACCTACTAAGGGTTAGCTAGTAGAAGGTGCAGTCAGAGCTAGCCAAGGTTCAGTTTGTTTCCTTAGCCCTAATCACCATTCTGCTCTACTCTGCTCTGCACTGACCATCTTCCTGTCCTTGTCCACGTTTCCTTCCACGGCTCTATAGTAGCAACAAAAGTGGCTTGACTAGCTTAGGAACTTCCCCATCCTCCACCTTCTAAAAGTCCATCACTTCTCTACCCATCACTTCTCTATCCACAATGAAAAGTAGAGCTGAGTGAGATAATAATAGGGCCCTGGGTGCTGCTGCCCCAAGAAGATAGGCAGTTTCTGCAGGAAACCTCCCAGGGTGGGGCTTATTGGGCCCCATGCCAGTGTCAGCACTATTTTCTGCACCAATCACATTCCTGGAAACAACTCTCCTGGCCCAGAGAACCCACAGATGCTACAAAAATTCCTGGGCCTCCACTTTCTCACCTGGAAAACAGGTGCCTGAGTTCCTACTATAAACCATCAAAAGAATGAGAGACCTTCCAGGTCGCCTCCTAATTTGTGGTTCTCTGGGCTATACATTACGGCAGGTCGGGCTCCACTTGGCCACATTCCCTGCCAGCTCAATTGGACAAATGCTTGGTTCCAATGTGAATCTGAAAATAAGAACTTTCAAATGCCCATGCACTAATGTGAAGATTGAGGCCCAAAGAACCCCCCCTCAACTATTATTAAATGTCCATAACTCCTACCATTACATTTCTTTGCACTAAAAAAAATCATAAAATAGGAAGGATAAAAGCCCCTTAGCAAGGGGACAGAAGTGGGAAAGACCAGCCTCGGGCTGCTGGGATTTCCAAAGATGGATGCGAGCAAGATTTGAGACAGGGTTGACAGCGGTAGGAGCGTTTGCATGGCTGACACTGTTTTGTATCTTACACTTAACATATTACCAATATTAAAGCAAAGTAGATCTATCCGACAATTACCTAGGGGACTCAGCTGCTACCATAAAGCCAATGAAGTTATGACAGCAGGTCCCCAGAGGAATCAAAGCAGAGTAAAACCTGTCGAGGCTGCTGACAAATGATGATAAAGTGATCGCTTGCCCCACGCTCGATGGAAATGGACAAGGTGAGTGTCCCCACCCAATGAACAGATGCAGCCCTTGTTCCCCACAAAAGGCACGGCAAGTTCCATCCCAACAAACATCAACATAAATTTCTCTCCCAATTCGCAAAAGCATGAACAAGTGGACAGGAGCTATGGTCTTCATGGAAAGGACTCCCAATATCTAGGAGAGGGATGGCAGTAAAGGTGTTGTTGAGGACCTCCCCAGCAACAGCATCCCCAAAGCATCTGCCTAAAAACAGCTCCATCTCCCAGTCATCCTGAAAGCTCCGGTATAGAAACGAAGGCTTTGGTGACACCTATATCAGAGGGACTCGAACCACTCCGGGAGCAACTGTCTCCATGACTCCTATTAATAATATGCGTGGTTCTGGGTTCCATAAATAAAGTAATGTCAGTTATAGAACAATACCAGCCTGCCAGACAAGACACATTAGAGGAACAAGGCGGGTGGCGTGGAGGGTGTGGGGAGACACCCCCCACCAACAACCCTCAGAATACAATGCACCAGCTGCACATTAATACATATGTAATGTTTGATTAGAAATATGTATAGTATTTTCCCTCCCCAAATGCCGGCTCGCCCTCAGGCGGAAGACGGGATCTGGCCCACATTGACGGGCTTCTTTCTTGCTTGCTTTGAAAATACAAACTCAAATGTTTTCCTGTCCCAGCTGTTTCCCATTGTTGCTGTTTATCAGCTTGAAGGATGAACAGAGGAATGAAAAAACACGCTTGCATTTCAAATGTGCCAGTCAGTCACTCCATTGTTCCAAGAAGAAAGAGTAATTGTCTGTGCTGGCAAACTTCTTCTTGGTGAATGTCCAGGTTTTAAGAAAAGCTATTCAGCTGTGCAATTTGTTTAATACATGCAGAGAAAAGCTTATAAAATCACACGTTTTCAGGAAAAAAATTAAATAAGGGGAAAAGAGGAATTTGGGGAAAGAACAAGTCACACACTGAAGTTCTCCAACTTGCCCGCTCTGGCCATGTATCTCTATCTCCTGCTGAAATTCAGGTTTCCTCCAGGCAATTACACTCAGGGGCAGGGCTCACACAGACCTCAGCAAGGCTCAGAGCTTGGAGCAGGCAGCAAAACCTGCGGGCCTGCTGACTAAACCGCCCATCGCAGCTTGAACAGCTTCTGCTTTCTAGTAGTGAGGACAGGACAGGAGATTGGCCTGGAAAGTTTAGCCTGGATGTAAAACTACAGTGAAGAATAGTTTGCCCATCTGAGGTTAGTGATACCCAAGTAGATTACCCCCTATGGCCATGACAGCTGAACCAGAGCCTGGCAGAGGGCAGAGGGGTATATCTGTGCACCCCCCACACCCAACTAAGTGGATCAAGCAGCTTTGTGGTTACTTGTCAGCCTGAGGTGAAAGTGGCCCTACCTGCACAAAAATGACTCTTTAGGCCATGAGTGTGCTCAGCTCTCCTCCTGTCCCATAGGCCTTCATATAGACCAAGACCGATGGACAAATCCAGAGTCCACAGAGATTCCATGTGTCCCTTTCAGTCCCAAGTATCTAAGGACCACCCTTAAGCATCAGACAATGGAAGACAAATTCTCAGTGAGGAAATTCTCAGTGAGCAGTGAGGAAGGAGCATAGGTCATGATGAAGTTGAGACACACTCAAGATGCAGGGAAGGGAAAAGGTCCACATCAGCAAGGAGGGCCACCTTCCCACTTAATCTCTCAAGTAACCTACCTCAGTGTGTCTCTCCACTGGGAGGGAGGGCTCAGCTGGGACAAGCCATGCAACCCCAGTTTCTGAATATCCACTATTTCCCAGACCCTGTATTCTTTGTTTGGGAACTACATCTGGCAGTTCTCAGAGATCACTTCAAGTGGTATTCAGCAGATCATAGGTGATACTGTGGATTGAGCTTGGGCCAACTACGTAAGGTAATGGACTATCTCTCTAGTCTGAATTTTAACTTTTTTAAATTGAAGTATGGGGTGGTTTTATTTACTTTTTATTTTATTTTGTATTATTTATTTGCTTGTTTATTTTTGTTTTTTTTTTTGGTCACACCCAGTGACACTCTGGGGTTACTCCTGGCTCTGCACTCAGGAACCACTCCTGGCAGGTGCGAGGGACCATATGCAATGCCGAATTTGAATCACCGTCCGTCCTGTGTTGGCTGCATGCAAGGCAAATGCCCTACTGCTTGTGCTATCTCTCCTGCCTACGGAGTGGTTTTTAAACCCCTGGGAAAAGCCTGTTTTGTTCTGTGAATGAACTGTCTTTGCAGGTAGTACAGGAAGGATCAACCAAGGAAACTCTCTGGATGGTGATTCCTGCTCTCAATGCATCTTATTTCCTATCCAGATTAGTACAGCTGCACATATGGTGTACAGATTCTAAACTGGAAAGTATGTCCATTTAAAACTGCATTTGTTTCCTGGGGCTGCAGTAACAAATTAACACAACTCTGGTTGTGTTAGAAAATTGGCATGCATTTTCTCGCAGTCTGAAGACCAGAAACCTGAGGCCAAGATGTCATTAAGGCAGTGCTCCTTTTTCCAGGGTAGAATCCTCCCTTATCTTTTGGAGCTTACAGGGCAGCCAACATATTTGTGGACACATCTTTCCACACTCTCTGCCTCTGCCATCAAATCTATCTTCTCTTTTACAACTCATTACTGGATTCAGGGTCTCCCCTGACCCACTGTGGCCTAATCTTGAAATTTTTGGTGACGTTACAAAAGTCCTTATTCCCAAGAAAGTCAAACTTACAGAGTTCAGGGATTACAGGTTTCTCTTGTGAGAAAAGGGTGTCATCATTCAGCCCAATCTACAATCTCAGAAAATCAGGATATTTCATTTCATGACAAATAACATTGACTCACAACCTATGTCTTGGATGTGACAATTCTGAATAATGTTATGGCATGTTTGAAGTGAACTAAAGCATATGGACACTTTATGGACATGGACATCATCTGTCTTAATGGCACAGTATTATTGG
>PVKC010028443.1:0-15426 GCA_004027635.1 Crocidura indochinensis
CAAACAGAAGACAAACTTACAGTCCTTTGTAGTTGGCCACTCTAGGCAGGTGTGGATTCGCAGGGATTCCCAGCCTGATATCGCAAGTAGGGAACCTTGCTTTTCACAGTACTTGAGGCTAGCCGGTTTTCATCCTAATGGCATGCTCCTGGGTGTTCCTGCCCTGGTATGAACTCTGGGAGAGCGAGTTCTTTTTTTTGAGCCAAGATGGCTCACTCCCTCGAGTTCGGAGGGCAGCAAAGGAAAGATAGACACAAACAGAAGACAAACTTACAGTCCTTTGTAGTTGGCCACTCTAGGCAGGTGTGGATTCGCAGGGATTCCCAGCCTGATATCGCAAGTAGGGAACCTCTCTTTTCCTTTTTTATACTGTTAACTAAAGTGATGGGTGAATGCTCAGCAATGAGTTTAAGACATGCAAGACAATAAGATAAAGGATTGTGGGGAAAACAACATGTTTGAGAGGATTATATTTTGTATATTCAGAGTACATATCAGGAGTATTTCTCCATGATCATTTTCCTCATAGTCTCATCCTACCGGTTTTCCTCCTATCCCTATAAGGCAGGATATATCAGTATGTCTTGATGGTGGATGCATATCATCTTAGGTCATCATGGCTTTACTCTCCCATTAAGGAGATTTGGGTACAGCTTCTCAACAGAACCAGAACAGCTACATTCTGACTCTTGGCTTTAGATCTGCTACACATTCTGTGAAGATGGTAGGCTTCTAATTAGTTTATTTGTGTGGATCTTGGTGGTTTTCTTTAGCAGTCAAGCCAACTGGAATTCCACCTGCCACTTAAAAAAATGTTTCTGTGAAAATTAAACATGCCACTCAACTGTTGTCATTTAAAACCATAGCTTATATATTTTTCTAACAGCTGGGGATTTGATGTTTGGTATTACTATCCTGGTAATCCTTTTGATTGACTTTGAGGTTTGTCATAAAACTTCCAACTGAGAGGATTGATTCAGACTCAAATACCAAATGCAAATACTTGCTGGAGAAACAAACTCCAGAAGCCAACATTTGTCTATTTAATTAGAATCAAATCTCAATGGAACAAAATGCAAATTGTCATATCAGGAATCACAAGTTATGTAAGAAATTTATAAACTAGTGATTTATTATTGATGCCTGGTTAGAACTCATTATTAAAGTGAGTTTTTAAATTCCTTTATAAAGTTGCAAAAGGTATCAAGTAGATTATGTAATCGCCTTAAGTGGACCCTTCCATAAATCAGTAAATTTTAAGTAGGAGCAGAATATTTTATACCATAAGCAAGATGATAATACAGAATTAAGTCTTGATCTTTCCCATAAAAGATACCATCTTCTTTCCAGCTCCTACCTTCTCTAATTTACAGTAATGTAATCCATATGGAAGAAGTCAATGTGTATTTGGGAACCAACTCCTACACTTTCGTTTTCATCACAAAAGCCAGTTGTTGTTCTTCAGAACCATCCATCAGGGTCATATTACACCCTGAAGCATTAAAAAGAGGGACTGAGCTCAGACCTCCTACTGAAAAGTGAAGTTGTCAGTTGTTAGGCAGAAAATCAATCAGAAATGCATTTGGGACAAAGGCATGCTGCCTGGAATTACAAAACTGGGGGAAAAATCAGCCCAGAAGCAAAAAGATTACTAATAGCTGTAGATAACCATTTCGTTTTCGACAGGATAAATAAATTTACTTAGACACTTTTACTAAAGGGAAATACCTCAATTCTCAGATTTAAATACAACTATAATAGAATATATACAAAACTTTCTTAGAAGGATAAAGATACTCTATTCCTCAACATGACTAGTTCTGCAATTGTAGAATGCTTATAATTCCTATCCCCATGCCTTGCAGTAGTAGTAGAAATTGCCTCAATTTGGGTATACTTTTGTATACCAAATTTGTCGAAAGATAGTATATTTTTGAAAACGTACTTAAAGACAGCTTGGTATCTACCACAAACCCATAGTCACCCTCAGAGTGGTAAGCAGGCAGGTTCATGAAGGAGATGGTGAAGTAGACAAAAATTTTAGACTACCCCTTCACAAATAGACAAGTTTTATTTCTAAAGTGATATGAGTTGATTACACGAGGCTATTTTAATATTCAAAAAAATCTAATATTCAACTCAGTCCATATCACATAAAAATTAATATTGAATACTAAATAACACAATTTCAGTATTTACAACTAAATGATAGTACCTGACATATGCTAGCAACCCTATCAACTATGTTAAAAGTTAAGGTGTCATCCTGTTACAGATAAGGGAACTGAATATTAGAGAGGATTAGTCATTTATTCAAAGTAATTAGTCCTGTGGGAGAACCAGAAATCAAGTTGAATGATCCAAAGATGAGTTAAGTGATTTCAGATCTCTATGCTTGGCAATAATTACGTATACTGTTTTTAAAATGATGCACAGAGGAAAATTTATCTAAAGCATGGACCAATATCTGGACCCAAGTTAGTCATCTCCCAATTATTTCTCTGCCAATAATTGTGTAACTGTGAAAGTTTGTACCACCTCTAATCAAAGATAAATTAATCCAGAGACAAATTGATGAATAGGGAAAGAACTTTATTCAGCAATAAGCTGGGAGGTTGAAAGATGGTAGACTCATGGCCTCAAAACAATCATCTTGCCTCAACCATGGTCACAAGTGGAATCAAAGGAATGGGTATGCAGGTTTGGAAAGAACACACTAAGTATTATTTGCAGAAGAAAATATTCTAAGAAAAATGAGCAATAGAGATAGACACTGTGTGAGAAGAAAGATGGACAGGGGGCAGAGAAATCAATTGACCATTATGTCAGGAATTAAATGTGTGGTCCTTAATGCTATGCTCTTATTTTCAATGACATTATGTGTGAACACTGCTGATAAATGCTTTACTGACAAGCTTCCTCCGATGATAGAGTTGAAACAAATTGGCAACTGCAATTTATTGCATTCAAGCTTTGTCCATGAAATTAGAAATACTTGACTGCTCATGGGAACATGTTGCTGGCAGTGGGAACCAAGCTGGCATCCCATAGCTTGGCTTTATGCCTACTTGTCTGCATCCTGTATCCTGGCTTTGTGGTCATTCTTGGAACATGCTGAATATACTATTTTGCAACTGTTTTACCCCTTTTTGAATTTCCTCTTGCCTTAAAATTGAGGTTTTACTACCCAGTACTTATCAATGAGTAGTATTTTTATTAAGAATGAGTACAGGAGGGCCCGGGAGATAGCATGGAGGTAAGGTGTTTGCCTTTCATGCAAAAAGGTCATCGGTTCGAATCCCGGTGCCCCATATGGTCCCCAGTGCCTGCCAGGAGCAATTTCTGAGCATGGAGCCAGGAGTAACCCCTGAGCACTGCCGGGTGTGACCCAAAAACCACACACACAAAAAAAAGGATGAGTACAGGGAAACATATTTTTTTGTTTTGTTTTTGGGTCACACTGTGTGACACTCAGAGATTACTCCTGGCTATGCGCTCAACAATCACTCCTGAATTGGGGGACCATATGGGATGCTAGGGGATCGAACCGCAGGTCAGTCCAAGGCTAGCGCCGGCAAGGCATATGCCTTACCACTCTGTGCCACCACTCCGGCCCCAAGGGAAGAATATTTTTAAGGACAAGGCAGGATATATATCTGTGTTTGTTTAAAAACTTATAATAATTCTTTAGTGGCCTAGTCCCTGGAGTCACACTGCACCATACATACAAATATAAGACTTAGTCTTTTTTTGGAGTAGCACAGATGAAGACAACTCTCATCCTTAGGCTTTGGATATAAAAAGCTTACTATTCACAATTTCTTTGGGCCAATTTCAAGAGGACAGTGAATGGACTGGTAAATAATACAAATAAAGTTCTTGTCTTGCACAGAGTCTGAGTTAGATCCCTAGCACTTCATAGGGTCCCCATCAGGAGTGATCTCTTAGAGCAGAATCAAGAATAATTCTGAGCATGGCAGGGTGTGACCCAATACACCCTTCACCCTCTCTCCAAAAACAAAGAGAGAAGAGCTTATCACTTTTATATTCAGAATCCTATTTGGGTAAAAGTTGTGAGATATTCATGTTTTTAACCTTAAGTGTCAAGGCCAAAAATTATCAATGCCTTAATTATGTACTCCAAGAGCATGAGACCAGGGTTGTGTCCAAAGGTCTAGACTTCATTAGCCAATTACTAGCCAATCAGCAGAGTCTAGTGGAAGTATGCACTTTCTTCTTTTCCCACTTATCTTCTCTCAACTGTAGTATGTTTTTACCTGGTTCTCTTGATCATGATGCAAAAGAAAGAAAAAAACTGAATTTAATACTTATAAAAAGAGACAACAATTTCTGGGCTGGGATAATTTTTCTTATCTTTCACACCCCACCCCCATCAGAAAACTAACATAGTATAGAAGCCAACTAAATTCAATTAAAAAAGAAAACTATACAGAAGGTTCAACTAGCCTTCTGTTAACACTCAACTAGCTCAGTAATTCTTTAGACATCAACTTTAATGACCTAGTTGTGAGATATAACCGTTTTCACAAGTTTTTCTACTGAAGCATTTTCCAAATTTTATCTTATTTATTAAAATAGTAAATTTCAACTCTACTTCAATTCAGGTATCTGAAATCAGATTAATACCACTGATTAACTCAAACTGTTTGATCTTCTTTTTTTATAAACTTAGATCTCAATATATTTCCTATGTACATATTTATGTAACTGTCTTTTAAAGCATCCTTTAAATATCACAAATACTTTTCAATATAGGTGCCAGAGCAGCGGCACAGCGGATAGGGTCTTTGCCATGTACACGCTGACCTAGGATGGACTGTGGTTCAATTCCCTGGTGTCCCATAAGGTCCTCTAAGCCAGGAACGACTTCTGAGCACAAAGCCAGAAGTGGCCTCTGAGCATCATGAGGTGTGGTCCAAAAAAACAAACAAACAAACAGAAAAGGTTTTTTCAATACATTAAAAAACTGAATTAAAATTGAATAAATATTAAGTAGAAATTTTAAGTGCTCTTATATTATGATTCTATTTAAAAACAGTTAAACAGCTTACCATTTCAACTTACAAGTATTTTTCTTATGCACAACACCAGCTGTGATCTGGGGTTATTTCTGACTTTACTCGTGGCATGACTCGAAGACTATGGTGCAGGGGATTGAATCTTTGTTGGTGCATGCAAGCTCCACTGGTTTGAAAATCTTAAGTCCAAGTCTGATCCTGAATTATAAAGTTTAAGTTAGAATCACAAGATTAATATGTTTTAATACATCATACCTGTTTAAATACAAATGTGACCCCTTATACGATTAAACTAACATAAAATAATACTAATATGAGTTTCAAGTTATTATATCTAAATTTGATTGCTTCCCGGGGTGAAATTATTTTCGTACATTTTTTTAAAGTGGTAAATTTTTAATTGTTTTTACTTTCCAGTATTTGCTACATACAGTCTTGCCTGAAATTATAAACTTTAGGATTAGTGAGAAATGGATTTTTCTTTTGAGTTTTTAGAAATCATTTAAAACTTTGTAAGAAGTCATTTGTTTCCTCCTTTATTATATCTTAAGATTTCAAGTCTGAGAAACCTACCACAAGAGTTTTAAAAAGTGCATGAGTCAAAGTACAGCTTAAATATGAATAAACACATGTTCCATAACCCCAAAAATATCTAACACAAATACTATTTCTTCCCTACAATACAGCCTTTAGAGAACAGTGGTTCTCACCTGAAAGGCACTGGTGACAATGTAACTATGATGAAGAGGCGCTACTAGTAGCCAATGAGTAGAACAAGGGATCTATTAAACAATCTATAATCTACAGGATGAATCCCACAACAAAGCATCCAGTCTGAATGTCAACGGTGCCAAGCTTAAGATCCCAGGTTTCAGAGTTAACTCAGTTTTTACTTCACAAGCTGTAATGTACATCATTGTAATATTTTCGTACATTTTAATAAGATTATGAAAGGACCATTACAAGTCCATGGCCTTCCCTGTCTCAACACCCAGGTCAATTTTTACATATAAAGAACTCCAGAACTAAAACATTTATATGATCTTTTCCCAATTGTTATCTTTTACTTTTTTCCACTTTGGAGAAGCTCATGTTCTCTCTTGAGGAGTTTCACACACACACACATACACACACACAGAGTCATTTTCTCTCTCTCTCTCTTACTCTCTCTCTCCCCCCTCTTCTCTTAGAAGTAAAAAGGAAAGGGAAGGAAAGAAGGAAGAAAAGAAGGAAGGGAGGAAGGAAGGAAGGGAGGGAGGGAAAGGGGAAATGGAGGAAGGGAGGGAAGGAGGAAGGAGGAAGAAAGAAAGTAAGGAGTAAGGAAGGATGGAATGAGGAAGGAAGAAAGAAGGGAAAGAAGAAGAAAAAAGGAAAGAAGGAAGGAAGAAAAGAAGGAGGGAAGGAGGAAGAGAAAAGTGGAGGGAGGAAAGGAAGGATGGAAGAAGGAAGGACAGAGGAGGGAAGAAGGAAGGAAGGAGGGAAGGAGGAAGGAAGAAAGGAAGGAAGGAAGGAGGAATGGATGGAAGGAGGAATGGATGGAAGGAGAAGGGAGGGAAGGAAGGAAGGAGGAAGAAAAGAAGGAGCAAGGGAAGGAAGGAAGAAAGAAGGGAGTGAATGAAGGAGAGAAGGAAGAAAGGAAGGAAGGAGGGAAAGAAGGGAGGAAAGAGGGAAGGAAGAAAGGGAAGAAGAAAAGAAGGAGGGAGGGAAGGAAGGAGAGAAGGAAGGAAGGGAAGGAGGGATGGATGAAAGAAGGAGGAGGAATGAAAGAAGGAAGGAAGAAGGAAGGATGAAGGAAGAAAAGACAGAAGAAGCAAGGACGGAGGAAGGATGGAAGGAAAGAAGGAAGGAGGGAAGGAAGGAAGGAAGGAAGGAAAGAAGGAAGGAGGGAGGGAAGAGAAAATGGAGGGAGGGTAGGAAAGTAGGAAGGAGGAAGGAGAGAAAAGGATGGTGAAGTTTATTATATGAAGTAAATTACAATGACTGCTTTGGCCTACTGAGTTGCTTAAAAATAAGAGGTGATGAACAGGACTAGGACTGGCTCTCCATAGGTTGATGACAGACCAGAGGATCCTTTTATAGAGCTACCAAGAGTGAATCCAAGTGTATGCCCTCTAAAGAGATCCATTTCTGGTACCCTGAATTCAAGTTATACTCTTCATATTTCTACAACCTAATTTGATTGAAGAGCCACACCAAGATTGTTTCTACAGTTGGCTATATTTAATTAGTTTAATAACACTCATTCCATTATAAGTATTGCTCATATTTTCCTATGATCTCCATCTCAATCTCTTAGCTATTTAAATGACAGCTATGGTAATTGAACTTTGCTTATTTTTCATCTCTGACTCAGTAGATCTCAAACATCACAGTAATGATAGTAAGAAGATGGGTACACAATAAAGTTTTATTATTTTTAGAGCTCATTTATAACAAAAGCACACCTTCAAACTAGTTTTACATCTTTAAATTATTTTCATGCACAATTCATTTACTAATGTTGATATTTTTATTTATCTTGATGTATATATTTTATCCTAGCTTAATTTTTAATTATGAAATGATTTAATCTTCCTCAAAGTACAGGAAATCTTGTCTTCTTAAAAATTAAATTTTACTTAAAGAATCTTGATTTACAAAGTTATTAATAACTGAGCTTTAAGCATATAATATTTCAACACCAATTTTATTTCCTCTGCCAGTGTTCTATATCCCTATCAATATCTTCACCTGCTACCTTTGCAGGTAAATTACAGATATTTGGTGACTGTAGATTAGATCTAGTTTTCAGTGTTGAGTTTGTACTTTGGAAATACAATCATACTACTCGTCCACATCACTGAAGCCCTGATGCCTGTTTCCCCATTACTTCCCTTTTTTCTCTTTTCTCCCTTTTTGCTTTCTTTACTTTTCTCTCTCCTTCCTAAACCCTTGGGATCAAGGTGATCTAGGCGTATCTCTTTAATACATTACATATATCCAGTTAGTCTATTTACCACAGAAAAGTGAGATCATCCTATATTTGCCATTCTTTTTTTTAATTTTATTTTTAATTATGAGAACAAAGATGCAAAAAACAAGGACAAGGTAAAGTTACAGTGGAAGGACGATCACCCATAAACAGAATTCTCAGTAGTCCCATTGATGATATCCCAGTCTTGAACTTTCAGCCAAAGAACATTAAGAAAAACAAAACAGAACCCATGTACAATTTCTTTGTCCCTCAAATCCCCAGGTTGTAGTATATACTATTTCTTAGCAGCACACAATATAATCTAAAGACATAAACTTACGTAACTCCTTAAGCATTAAAGGCAAAGTACATTTTTATATTTCCATGCACATGCATATTAGTTTAAATTAACCTCAAAAGTTTCAGTGGGTTGTTTATCTTAAGGATTAGAGTCAAGGGAGCATAGTGAAAAACGGTGTTAGAGTGGCAATTATTGTTTGCATAGGCCCACCAAAATATGAGGGACATGGAAAGAAAAACTTTGACTTAAATACAAGGAGACACTACTCCTGAAGTTTCCTGGCATAAGACCAACTCTAGGCTCCAGGCAAACTAGTTTGTCCAATCCAAGTCATTGTCTGTAGTGCCAATACACCTTTATTTTTCACATAGTCTCTGTTGTTGGTATCATGTTTCTGTATTAAAGATCCTGGAATCTGCATATCCCATATTGCAGTCAGGATGGTACAGAGCATCCTCTCGTTTCACCTCACACTTAAGGGGCAATAGAGAGGACCCTGTCCTGTAGAGCAGGTCATTGTTGTTGTCAAGTCTTCTCAGTGTTAACGGAAGTCTCTTTTGAGCAGGTCGATGTCAGAGCCTTGGTAGTGCCTTCCCTGGTAGAGGATTTCTTCCAGATTTTGCTATAAAAAACCTTGGATGTTTCGTAGATAGCTTGCCTGGTTCAGGCATGAATGGAGGATGCCCATTCTTCTGAGGCCTGTGATATGTCAGGTCATTATATCAATGTTCAGGGTGTAAGGTCCCATTGCACTATGAGATTTGTGTGTTCCAACCTCTATTAGATAAGAACTTATCTGCATGTATAGTATTTTCCCATTTTAATGTGTCTATGCAAACAAGGGTCAATGCATGTGGCATTATCGGCAAATATGGAGGCCATAGGAACAAGTCCAACAATCCCCATGACAAAGTTCAATCATAAGCATTAAACTGAGGGACTCTTCCACCAACATTTCTTATTGGACAGCTCACAAAGATAAGACAAGATAAAAAGTGGATGGAAACATCATGGTAGAAGAATATAGAGAGTTATAGCTGTTAAAGAAAATGCACATAAAATATTCAAAAGACATGTGTCCATTTTATGTCCTTTGAAATGGTTTGGGGGTTGTTAAATCCAATGTATGACTTGGTCTGTGATTAGAACTGTGTGGTAGTGAAGTTAAGAAGGGTAAATGTTGGGTACAGATGGTTGGGTGTGAGAGAGTTAAGGAGTAATAATGAGCTTTGTAGGGGTGTGCAAAGGGCAGAATCTGTTAGGGCAGGAAGTCGGTGTAGGGGTGTGATAAAGAGCAGAGTACAAAATAGACATTCTGCATACATAAAAACATATCTTAAGGATATGGAGTATATGTTCTTGCGGGGGCTAGTGCCCCCGCACAGTTTGGGACATGTAGGTTGGTATGAAATTACCAGTGACTGCCTGAGTACAGCTGAGCAGCTGTCTGCCACCCCCAGTTAAGCTCCTACAAGTGTAAAAAGGCCTCTGGCACATACGGAGGTCTGGCCATGCTGATCACGACTCCAGGCTCCCAGGAAGGGAGATGAACCCTCCCAGGCCTGAAGGCCCAGAGCTCAAACCCCACCCCCTAAGCCTCTCTCTGGAGCCAGCTTGGAAGCTGGGAAAACCTAGGGTGCCCCATAAGCTCATCCCAGGAACCCACCTGGAGATCAGGAGGAAAGAGGAAGAGGGGTGCAGGGTGACCCAGCTCCAGCACCCTGACCCTAGGCCAGGTTAAAAGGCCTCTGGCACACATGGAGGTCTGCCAAAACCCATGCTGGCCGCGACTCCAGGCTTCCAGCTGCCATTCTTCTATCTTAACATTCTTAACATGCTATCTTTTGGTTCCAACCAGGTTGTAAGTAAATTACATAATTTCAATATTTCTTGACATTGTGCATATATACCACATTGTCATAATCCATACATCTGTCGTTGGACACATAGGTTGATTGCATATCTTAGATATTGTACTAAGTGCAGCTTAGTACAACAATAATTTGTACTAAAATCATTGTGTGTACATTTACTTTGAATTAATGTTTTTTTGGGGGGGGCTAGATGCCCCAAAATGGAATTCTTGTGTTATATGGCAGTTCAATCTAACTTTACTAAAAACTCTCCATACTGCAGGAATACCTAGCTTTAAATCTTAACCTTGTCATGTCCCTGGGTTTTTCTGTACAAACTATGCAGTGGTACTTTACTTGAGGTTTCAGAACTGGTTCTTAAAATTGCCTCTCAAACTTTGTAATGTAACTTAATTTAAAAATAATTCAATCTTAGAATAAAACTTTTGAAATACTACAAAATAATCCTATGTCCAAAAACTAAATCTTCAATTATTGTCATTATATCATATTTGATCTTTTCTATATCCATTAATAGTCTTCTGAAATACTAAATATTTCAGACCTGATTTTGCATTAGTTTTAAATACTTCAATTTTATTTCCTAAAAATAAGGCCATTCTCATATATAATCACAGTGCAATTGCCAAAATCATGGAATTAACATAGCTAGAATAGTATTACCATTACTAATGTCAATATCATTATCTATATGACAGAACTTATGCAAGTTTACAAATTGTCTCACTAATGTGCTTTAAATGATCCAGGAGTAAAGAGGAATCACAAATTACAACTGGTTTTCATATCTACTTAATTTTTTTTAATAATAAATTATTTTTATCTTTTATAGTCTGATATTTGAATTGTTAAAACTAGCCATTCTGTAGATTGTCCTTAATTATAAAATGTTCCCTTCTGATTCGATTCAGGTTAAGTAAGCATTTTGGTCAAGAATATTATATGAATGTTTTTTTTCCTTTGAAGAAACTTATTATTTTTGTATCCCACTATTGATGGTGTTAACTTTGATCATATCATATGGTTAAGTTTATTTCTCCACTATAGCCTTATATTCTTTTCTTAAATTAATAAATATGTTGTAGGTAGAGAAGCTATACAAATATCTTATTTGTCCTCATATTTTAACCAGATTTTTAACTTTATCAGTAATTTGTTTCCTAAAGTATTACTACTATAGTAGGGGCTAATGAGTGATTTTGTTTGTTTGTTTGTTTGTTTGTTTGTTTTGGGGGACCACATCCAGTGACTCTCAGTGATTACTCCTGGCTATGTGCTGAGAAATCGCTCCTGGCTTGAGGGACCATATGGAACACAAGGGGTCAAACCCAGGTCCATCCTGGGCTGCTGTGTGCAAGGCAAACACCCTACCACTGTGCTATCGCTCCGCTCCTCCCCAAAAGAGTGATTTTCTAACTTTAATATTTTTGCCTTTATAACTGGAATTTTATTATAAGAAAAAACATCCAATTTTTCCTATTTGCTTATTTGTTTACTTATATCAATATTTTATTTTAATCTTCATGATTGTTAAATTGTTTCAAGTTCTGGTGGAAATCTCCTTAAGTTGTTTCAGTTTTCTTTTTTTTGTTGTTGTTGTTTCAGTTTTCTTTGCATATTTTTCTATTATTTTCTTAAGCAGGCTAAAGAAAGAAAGATTTGAATTCCTTAATAATAATCAGAAAACGTGTCTGGGCAAGGATAGTTTAAAATGTTGAAACTGTCCTCCTTGTCATGTTCTAGAGGTTTGTAGGGCAAAAACCTTCATCAGAGATTTTTATTTGCATGTACCCCAGAATTTTTCCTCAAAAGATTATCTCATGAGAAAAATTCTTGATGACTCTGGTGCCTAAAAGATGCAAGCCACTTTTTCTAAATATGTGCTTCCCAGCTCTCTCTCTCTCTTTTTTTTTATGAAAAGTGCTTGTAATTATTAAGTTGGTAGTGTAAGGGGCACCAGTAATTCTGTTAATTTAATTGAACATTTTAAATTTTGTTGGCTGAAAAGGTATTCAGTCAAAATATATAATGGAATGGCAGGATGTGGTGAAGAGTGCCATAAGAGTGAAAAAGAAAGCTGACCAGCCAGGTAACTTTCTCTTTGACTTCATGTGCATATCAAACAGAGCGTATTCCTTCTTTGCCTCTCACCTATGTCAATATTATTGGTAGGATGGCAGAGGACTCACCCACATACATGTGGTTATGGCCAGAAAAAATAAGAAAGCCAAAGAAACAGGAAGCTGCTACAGTCAGTTTCAGAGTTTAGCTATAGACCATAGCCCAGAAGACACTGAACCAAGAGTAGTGTGGGGATAAGATGAGGCTTGCATATTTAGGAGTGTAGAAAATTCCGCTATAAGGGCAGGCATGAAGGGACAGATTGAGAAAACATCATTTTTCAGTAAAAACAAGTAACTTGGACATTGGTTAAAAACACAGAAACCCTACTAAAACTGTACAATTAAAAATTTTCATAACATCTAGAACTTTGAGAATTTTGAGAAGATCTTTCACAAAATAATAAAGAACTTAGCACAAAAATACTTTTTTGTGGCAACATGACCATACGAGGAAATTTTTCATTTTGCAGACTAGAGTTGGCCATCTTCCAACCAGTCTTCGTGTTGCCCTCAAAGTTTTTCCTTGATCCCTTAACATGTCTCTTGATTATGTGGACCTTGAGTAGATTTAGAAGACTTTGAACACTGCTGTGCTTTTTGGTTATACTTTGAACATTTCCTGGATTTTATCAGATCCTAAAAATTGGAAAACTTAAGCACTTAGACCATTAAGAATCGTATCATGGGGGCCCGGGAGATAGCATGGAGGTAAGGCATTTGCCTTTCATGCAAAAGGTCATCGGTTCAAATCCCGGTGCCCCATATGGTCCCCCGTGCCTGCCAGGAGCAATTTCTGAGCATGGAGCCAGGAGTAACCCCTGAGTACTGCCGGGTGTGACCCAAAAACCAAAAAAAAAAAAAAAAAAAAAAAAAGAATCGTATCATGTACAAAAGATATTGGAAAGTAAAAAAGGTAAAATACACGGCACCAAAGAAAACAGAATGTAAAATAAAAGATTTTTCTATACACTAAATATAAGATGTAAATGTGTGTGTTGATGAGGAGAGCTCCTACAGAGAGAATATTTAGATTTAGGTTTACACACTACTGTATGTAGAGATCACATTAAAAAGTTTTTTTGGGGGGTCTGGAGAAATAGCATGGAGATAAGGCATTTGCTTGCATTCAGAAGGATGGCAATTCAAATCCCGGCATCTCATATGGTCCCCTGAGTTCACCAGGAGTGATCTCTGAGCATATATCCGGTAGTAATTCCCAACATCTGGGTATAACCCCCAAAAAGATAAAAAAAAAAAGAACAAAATTCTCCCCATATTCTGTTTCTTTGCCTCCACAATAAACTCTACTAGAGATGTTTGTGGTTTTAACACACTTGAAATTCATGAGAACCTTTCAGTTAGTAATATGTCACAGAAAATTTTTATTCCTTTCAAATGCTGGCTTTTTGCATGTTTTAGTTCTTCAATCTTATAAACCATGTATTGTAAACAAAAT
Source organism: Crocidura indochinensis (assembly GCA_004027635.1). NCBI lineage: Eukaryota > Metazoa > Chordata > Mammalia > Eulipotyphla > Soricidae > Crocidura > Crocidura indochinensis. Next base: position 13,747 of record PVKC010028443.1, read on the forward strand.
AAGTGTCTTACTATTGAAAATTCAGAATACAAATTAGAATACAATGAATCTTAATCTTGATGTATTTCTGTGCTCATACCAATGTTATAAAATTTTCAACTTTTCCAAATTTTAATTACTATATATAGGTGGGTTTTACTGCTACCATTTTTTTGGGTAATGAGTAAGAAGTGGAATATTTAAATATTTTATACAATATATGGATTAGTATTTTTGTGACTTTTAAAATCTTAGAACTGGGGCCCGGGAGATAGCATGGAGGTAAGGCGTTTGCTTTTCATGCAAAAGGTCATCAGTTCGAATCCCGGTGCCCCATATGGTCCCCCGTGCCTGCCAGGAGCAATTTCTGAGCATGGAGCCAGGAGTAACCCCTGAGCACTGCCGGGTGTGGCCCAAAAACCACAAAAAAAAAAATTAAAAAAAAAATCTTAGAACTACCTGTGATTGTAGCAAGTTTAAATTCTTTTATTAAATTTAATTTAATTTTATTGAAATCATTGTAATTTACAAAGTCCTTCATAGTTAGATTTCAGATACATAATGAATCAGGGACAACCCACCATCAGTGTCAACCTCCATTCACCAATGTTCCCAGAGTGCATCCTATACCACCGCCCTATGCCCTATTCTCCCCAGGCTCACTTAAAGTTTAGATTATTAAAATTTGAGTCTCTTGATACCACTGTATTGACTTTAACTTGGATATTTAGTTCTGTCCATTTTTATCTCCACCGATGCACCTAAGACTACTTGGTCCTTGGCCTCCACTCTTTCTCCACCCCCCTTCTTAATTTTATAAAGAAAATGTAAAATATGAGGTAAAACAAAATAATTTGTATCCTAAAAATTCTATGATAAAGGTGTAAGCCCCTATTTAAAAGATAAAAATTGAGTGGCAGTTTTTGCATAGCACAGCAAAAATTGGGGACATTAGAAAGAAAAAAACCTTTGGCCTAAAAACAAGATGCCCCTACACAGGCAGTTTCCTGCCATAAGACCAACTATAAGCTCTGGGAATACTAAGTTGTGTGACCCCAAAGTCTTTTTTTATGGTCCCAGGGAAAATTCTCCTCAATAACGGTTGTCGCAGTCAGACCTCAATAATTAGAGATCTTGATTTTTGCACAGATCTTATGTTGAACGTAGGACATGAAGTGTCTCCTGGTTTCATCTCATCATTTGGTGGTGAGGCAGAGAACCCTGCCCAGAAAGCAATTGTTGCTGTTTCCAAGTTCTCACAGTGTCATATGAACCCACCCTGGAGCAAGTCAATGCCACAGCAGTATTAGGGCCTTCCCAGTAGAAGTCTGATTTCTGGTGCTGGTACAGAAAACCGTGCCAGTTCCAAGGATGTGATCCGAGGTTTGGGGGTGAATGGGCAATGTCTGATTGACTGAAGCCTAAGTCAAGTCACTATGGTAAGTATTCAGGGTAAAATCCCCCCTGCAATAAAAAATGTAGGAGTTCCTATCAGTATTAGATAACAACTTCTGTCTCTATAGATTCCCCCATTTTAATGTGCCTATGCAAATAGAAACAATGCCACGGATACTATTGGTACATATGGGGGTAAAAATAAAAAGCTAAACAATCCCTATAATTTGTTTCTCACTCAGAATCCAAGTGAAACTTATCTACTAGAATTTCAGACTAATAAAATCCAAAAAAAAAAAAAAAAAA
>PVKC010028444.1:0-15455 GCA_004027635.1 Crocidura indochinensis
ATAGTTGCTCGTAAGAGGGTTTTTTTAGGCATTGTAAGTTCCAACACAAATCCCAGTGTCATCAGTATAAAATTCTCTCCACTATTATCTCCAAATTTCCACCCATTCCCAAATCTGCCCCATTGGCAAGTACAAAATAGTATATTTTATATTGCTTGTTTACAGATAGTGTGATTATTTTTAAGTACAGAAAACAGAAATTTTGTCAAAATTATTGTTTCTCACAATGAAGTCATTTAGGTATTGTTAGAAGGTTTACTATGCTATTTGTCACTAATTTCTTTATTTGTTTCTGACCATTAGGTGGTTTTGATTCCACAATGACATCTAAATTGATGTGTAGCACTGAATTTAATAGTTTTATTTTTGGTAGGGCCCTTATAATTATATTGTGCTAACTCTATAAGTTAATTATCTCTACAAAGAAACTTTGCCATCTTAGCACATATACACAGACATTTCTGATATTAGTACAAAGACATTTTGTGATGAAGTTAATTGGTCTGACAACACATGTGCACACCTGTACACCCATATACTCTAATTTTCACTTATTTGTGTTTAATTAGTTTCAACAGATTGAGTCAATATATTCATGATACCTCTTGTATTAGAAAATTGTTAATTGACTGTTTTAAATAACATTTTAAGTGCACATAGCAACAACTTTCTATGGGTTTTCTTAAGTAGGTAGCAGATTCTATTTATACAAATTTATGCTTCTGTTCCCTTCAAAATCTTAATTCTCACTTTCTTTATATTAACAAATATTTTAAATGGAAATCCTTTTTTTTTTTTTTGTTCTAATTCCAGAAAACTTTTCCATTCATCGCATGTTGGATGCCCTTTGTAATGTTGGTCCCCCAACTGCCTGGTAGACAGAACTCCTATAGGACTATTTGTTCCAGGTGACCCTGTAGAGTGATTGCTCCAGGGAATCTCCTTGAGGCTGAAAGCTTTGGTGACACTGGACACACCCACACTAGAAATGGGGATAGGACAGCCAAAGAGGGCAAAAATACCCTTGATTAGTATTCCTAGATGGATTTAACCTTGAACCTTCCCTTCTCCCTCTGAGAGAGCTCTGGTTATAATATCTATCAATTACTGCCTTGCTCCAGGGCACTTTTAAGCCCCATTGTTCATGCTGAGCTTCTCCTCAGAACCTCACCTACACCACAGCACTAGGTCCTATTACCCTTCAGATATCACAGTTCCACTTTTGGACCTATATGAACATTTTTGGTAGGGAATAAAGTGTTTCTGGTCATCAGCCTGGAATCCCTTCTTTCCTTGTCATGAGCTTGTTAGAACAAACTAGGAGGAGGAAGCTGACCCTTCTCTGTAGACAGTGGGGCACAATTATGTACTTTCAACAAATAGTACAGCGACCTCCCTCCAACTGTTTGTAATTTAAGGATAAAGGGAAAAAAACTCTTTATAGTACAATTGGCCCTTAACAACCTGCTTCAACCAGTCTCAAAAGTGTCAATGTAGAAACAAAAATACTGACTCTTTTAAGTTGGATACTGAAGTAAATAATCCACAGAATCTCACATTAGGGAGAATTTATGTGACTTCACAGTGTTCTCAAAAAAATGCTTCAGTCAGGCGAAATATTTTGATACAAGACAGAGACAAGATAAACTACATAAATGAGATAGCATAAAGCAAGTGGATTTTAATAGTCTCACTATTGTCTTCCTTGTGTGCAAATTATGGTAAATGTAGGCAAATGACTTTCATTAGCAGCTTATATTACATATAATAATGGCATAGAAGAAAGAACAAATCACATATAATATCCAATTCTGACTAACATTTCAACATAAACTATATATACAAGCCGGCCAAGTTCATGAATGTTTTATTACCAGACATTAAATCCCAACTTACTGTCACTAGATATTCAGAATTTGTGTAATAAGTGTGCTGGATCAGTTTAAGATTTGTATACATTGTTTAGGTGTCTCAGCACAGAGTAGAAGAAGTTGCAGTGAGAATATACATATGGGAGAAGGAGCATAATTGTAGTATTTGGATGATAAGTATGCTTGAAAGTATAATAAACAATCATAATAAAATGCATGTTTCTTTTTAAATCTCCAAAGAATGTTTTAAGTGTAGAAGGCATTAAAAATTTCAAAATATTATAGTTTGATGTTGATTTAAATGGCCATAGGAAAAATCAAAGATATGTAATTATGCTCTCATAATTCTAAAAATACTTCCAATTATTTAATGGTTTATAAACAAAGCTTTTTTTTTCTACATGCAGACAAATCTATTATATTCTACTCTTTTATAAAAAGTTCTCATGTTGCTGTAAACTCACATTTGGGCATAAGAATACTATAGCTATTAAGCATGAAAGCAAATCTTAAATATTTTTGTTTAAACAAAGTGCTATAGTAAATTATCTTTGCTATTCTATGACATATAAAATTATTTTTACAAACATAGAAATTATACATCAAGAATATATGGTAATGTCTCGATTATCAACCTATTTAAATAATATTTTAAATAAGCTAGTTATAAAATTGTAAATATTTATTTTTCAACAATTGGTGCTAAGAATTCAATATAATGTTAGAATTGACTAAATTTCAATGCTTTAAATGATATTTTCATGTGCCAGAGTTAGAGTGTAGAAGTTACAGCTCTTGCCATACACATACTGAATCTGGTTTAATCTTTTCTTAAAAAATTATCCAGGAAAAGAAAAGAAGAAAATTTCATTGGCTTCAGCCTTTTGAGGTTCTCCTTTTGCCTGTATCCCTCCTGTAAATATACGTGTACAAAATGATCACGTTTTATTAAATGTCAGTCATTCATCCCTCCTGTGAATATAACTGTGTCCATAAAATCATCTCATTCTATTAAATGCCTGTGTCATTCTTCCTTTAATCTTTTTATTATTGTTTTTTTGGTAACTTTTAAAAGAAGTATGAAGAAGGCATCTTAATTAAGTACATGAAGTGCTAAAGAAACATTTAAACCACACGATTCTTTTTTTCAAAATTAAAATTTTTTGAATGGAAGTTTAAGTTACTACATTATATTTATGTATATATATACACACACATATACTCTGTATTACTATTTATTGGTATAAGGTAAAACTCTCGTATTAATTATTACAGGAATAACAGGATTAGAGTTAGGACAAGGCAAGGAAAAAAAAAGTGAAATCTAGTAAGATGGAAGCCTAAGTCAAGATGTACTTATTTTATATGGAATAAAATATAGCAGTTTAAAAGAGCAACATAGATGATCTATAAATACTGGCAAGGAAAGTATCACGTTTGTTTGTTTGGGTCCATACTTAGCAATGTTCTGAGCTTACTCCTGGCTCTGTGCACAGGGATCACTCTTGGAGGGACTGAGGTACCAAATATGCCACCAGGGATAGACCTGGGTTGTCCATATGTAAGGCATGTGTCCCACTCACTTAACAGTAGATTTCTAGAGGATGTTAAGTAAGTTACTTTCTAAAAAGAGAGAAATTAGCCAAATATGGTTCAGAAACTGTGATTAGGCTAAATATAGTAATTATCATAAAAACCTACTGTCTAGCTGCTTAATTCAATTGTTTGGTTATAATATGTGTGTTGTAACACAAGTGATGATCTGTGATGTTTTGATTATAATATGTAGAAAGCTTTACAATGTGTCTGTAGTGTACTGGGCATGTTGAAAATATATTTTACTTTGTATTCCAAATATCTAAGTGAGTTAGCCACTATTATTAACATTTATACTATTTATGTAAATAGACTAACTAAAAATCCCAGTGTGACCCAGTTTGTAGAATGATCTTGGCAGTTTAACTATAGAAATTTATTTCTTACCTCTATGCTTTTGCTATATAAATCTTAAATTAGCAATTTTGTCTACAAGTTTGTATGTTTATGTATGTAGTTATCAGACACTGGTCAATATCTTGTGTAGACAATTCACAAATATCCAAACAGTCAAATATTTCTATTACATATTCTATATAAGTGTTACTAAAATTTGAAAACCCAAATTTATGGAATAAAAAAAATTAAATATCCATGACAATCATCTTTCACCTAGAGACAATAGATTTATAGCCAGCTGTGTTGCCTAAAAAATATTCTCGCAATGTTCTGTGAGGTAATAAGACTGAGTGGTAGAGCAGGGTAAGTCACTTCTCTGTAGTTCTGGAGTCACTATCTGGTACTTGGAATGAGGACTTTCAGGTCTCAGATCTATACTGAGTTCACCGAATCTCGAACATTTATACAGTGAACTTCAGAAGTTAGAAAACCTTTAAAGCACCTGTTTGAATGAACTATATTTTTAAGCAGTTCTTTTTCAAAGAACAATGCTAGAAACCTCAAAGCCTAGGATAGGAGGCTTGCTTTTAAGCTGAGCAAATACACTATCTGGGGAGTAGATGACAAGGTCCTGACAAAGTGTCCTGGAGTTTGACCTGGTATTTTCAATTCATCTGGGACATTGTACTACATAGTAGTGTCAACTTTTTGATAGTTTTTTGTAAAGGGGTTTTAAAAATAAATCAGTCATAAAGTTGATAAAGTTTTTCACAAAATTGTAAACAGATTTTATCCACATGATGATTTCATATGAGTAGGAATCTAATTAGGAAAATTAAACATGCAAGATATTTAATTAATTTAAGGTAGTTTAATTTAAATTCTATCAAAACAATGATATTGTGTTATATTATAATAAAATACTTTTAGGCGATTAAGTATTTTTTAAGTAAGACAAAAACCTTATATTCATCCATAAGGAAATTGGAGTGATAATAGAAGCAAGAAGATAAGCTATTGGAACTATTGACTTTGGAAGAGGCTATAGGAAAACAAAACCAAACCAAAACTAAAGAAAAAGTACAGATGAAACATACAGGATAATCTCCCTATTTTCTTCCACTTCTTTACAGTATACTGTATTAATTCCAGTTGGTGAAATTTGATAGGAAGTCATCTGTCAGAAATGTGACCAAAATGACTGTTAGAGTAGGATTCTAGTTGAAAAACAAAGTTTAATCATCCATTTCTTAAGATACATATGTTTCTAGATTATTAATGGTGAGATACTAAGGGATAGACATTGTGCACAGGTATAACTTTCAAATACTTATATAAAAGATACTATCTTTTATAAACTGAAATTGTTCTTACTTTCATAGCTAACCTGTCTACTTAACTAATCACTTTATGATTGGTATCTTCCAAGTTATGAGGTTGTATATAATGGAAGAATTTCAGCTTTATACTTACATTAGTTCTGACTCTTTTTAGTCTAGTTCAACAATTAGAGAAAAGCACTTACTAACTCTAAATTATTTTTCAATTCTATAAAGTTACAAAATATCTTAAGGTCTTTAAGTTTTCATATAGAATTAGGAGATGTTTATTTAATCTATCAAGTGACCATTACACAATAGTACATAGTATAATTTAATCATAGTTGCAATACTTTGAAAAATCAAAACTCTAGTGAACACTTACATGGCAATTAATTGAAACTTGTTGAGATGATCTCATTAATGCTGAGATAAAACAAATATGTCATTCTTTGCAAGCTAGACAATTATGTTTTGCATGTGATGTGATAGAGCAATTTTACAGTTAACATTCAAATTCATTGTATTTAGTTTCACTTATTTGTGTTTCCTGTTTGTCTTCTCGTTACTTTTGTGACAGGTCTTGAAACACTGCATATACTAATTTGACTTTTATGAGTTTAGTTAAGGTAATCAGAGAAAATTTAGATTTTCTTCATTATAAATGAGAAGTGCATTTTATTCTTTTTACACATACATATATTTCTGTAGCAACCATTCATCTTTTCTTTTTTTTTTTTGAGTAATATTACCTTGCAGGGTAATATATACCTGTTATAAAACAATGACCAGAAAATCCAGGTATTGTTAAATTTCACTTGTTTGCTTTGTGGAATACCTGCATTCTTTTAGTGAAATTCAAAAATTCTCTCCAATATTACTCCCCGCAAGCATGGAAGGGAGTAGGATTATAGTACTTTGGCAGTTGATATATTATGGTGACATACATATTACATTTAAGTAAGTGAAATTGAATTTCCTGTTTTTTGTTTTTGGATCACACTGGTTGGTGGTCAATGTACTCCTGGATGTGCACTCAGAAATTATTCCTGGCATGTTCAAGGGACAACATAGGATGCTGGAATTCAGGTTGACCATGTGCAAGGTCAATTCGCTACTCCACTGCTATCACTGGAGCCCTGAAATTGTATTCTTAAAACACCATAATCCAGTGTTACTTCAATTACAATAGTAAACAAAAAACTCAAATCAGTGTAAATAAAATGTTAACCCTATACTTTCTTCCCATTTTTAATTACTTATTTAACAAATTTTATTTCACTATACCAAGAAAAGGGAAAAGTTGCATACAACTTTCATTACTGTTATGTTTATCACTTCTATTTCTAATAAACTTTGGTTAATAATTCTATTTTGAAAAACTCCATATTTTCTTATTCATATGTGACATATTTACGTGGAATATAAATAGAATAATATGTGATAACTAAATTTTAAAATAATTAAAACTTAATATTTTAATTTATGATTTAAACTGTGATAGTGAATTTTTAATGAATTTGTCAGAATAAATTAACTTTTATTTTTACTCAGCATGTGGCTTTAGAGATTCATAACTGAATGAGCAATTAACATTTCAAAACACAAAATGCTCTTTAATAAGATATTATAAATTCAGATAAATTTTTGACAATCATAGAAACCAGTATAAAATAATGAATGGATAGCTAGTATACTTTGACCTATTATTGCATTGTGTAATAAATTGTATTAGTTATCCATCTTTCTTTCTAGTAAAAATTGTATTAATATTATTACCTTTCTCAAGAAAATTTATTTTTAGAAGTCTAACAATATCCAAGACTGTTGCTTTGTAGACAACAAAAAGAAAAGAAAAGAAAGAAAAAGAAGAGAAAAAGAAATAAAGAGAATAAACAAAAGTTAAGGTAATACCCCTAGAATTGATCCTTTCTTAGTGCTCCAAGAAGAGCATATTTCCATCAATACTTTAATCTCTAAAATTCTCATCATTTTGGTTCTAATGATGAGAATCAATTGTTTAACCTTCTCTCTTTATGTCAACTTGGTATACAAGCTCTAGCAAACTAGTATAAGCTCAGAAAAAAAAGCTTAAAAAAAGACAAAAAGACATCTTTATGTATAACATAAAATATTAAAAAAATGGCACTTGGGATTTGTGATGATTACAGTGTGTAAATGTTGATTCATTAACTATACAAAAGAAGAACCTATGGATGGCAAGATGCTTGTTTCATGTTTTTTATTTTAAGAACAGAAAGCTATATGGGAAAAAGGAATTGCCTTACAAGAGACTGATCCTTTGCATCCCATATGGTCCACTGTACTCCAACTGAAGTCATTCCTTACTGTATAGCCAGGAATAAATATGAGCACCACTAGGTGGGACCCCCAAACCAAAAAATCATGAAGTGCTCTAAAAATTAGCTAGAAAATAAATTATACATAAAATTATACTTTCATTTTTAACTACAGAAATGTACACAAGCAATTGGACAGTGAAAATATGTACACTGAAAATCCTGGTTTAATGATGGGGTATGTGGAAGAGTGGAAACCAGAATTTAAGAAATTTAGTCAGTTTTTAGGAGGTGAAAAAATTTAAACTAAAATTATTTTATATATTTCAGACTACTTCTAAGTACATATCTGTACTTTTGTTTCCTTTAATTGTTTCACCATTACAAACTAATAGTGAATAGACAGCAAAACACAGAACACTGGTACCATCCTATACTATAATGCCCAGTGGGCCAACCAGATTCACTTATCAGTACTTTACATGCAAAACATGTTTGTGACCATAAAGGAACATATATTTAAACCAATGTAAAACTCTAGTTATCACTTGTACGATGTTCATATTAAGTGTTAAAAGTGAAGTGTGGTAACATAAAATATTAGATACTTATTTTGCTAATTATAAATATTATATAAATTATCATGATTAAATACTAATGAAGTAGAGGGAATACTATATTAAAATGATATAAAATATACTGCACTTTTAACAATGTAAGTCACAAAATAAATAATTTCTCTACTTAATTTCCCAAAGAACTAATTTGCTCATGTTATATTTTCAGAATAGAATTTAATACTTTTAAAAACCACGAAATAATTATGGCTAAGAATTCATTCAGGACAATTCGCAAACTGTGTTTTGTAATGGAAACACAGGCAGTCCTTTGCCTCCTTAAATAAAACTAAAGGATCTCAAAAGGGTGTTCATGCATGAGAGAAAAGACCTCTCCTGTTTTGACTAATGCCTGGAGTATGAACAGTGAAACCATATTTTTCATGCAAACCTTCTAATGACACTTCAAAGACAGACAAAGCACCCTAGAGGATGCTCAGAAGTGTCCTTCTTTCCATGGTAATATCTGCTCAAATATAGCAGATGGCTTAAATCACTTTGTATGATAAGTAGTTTCTTTCTGTAAGATATTTTATATTATAGACATCAACTATCCAAAAGATAACAGCACTATTAAAAATATAAAAGGATAATTAAAAAAAGGGAAACCACACTTGTTTTCAAATTATTAACATACTATTCCTAGAAGAAAAAATGTTCTGTAGAGAGAATTCTAAAATATTTGTGTTCCGGTATAATTTAATCTAATTTTGCAATAGCAAATATCTAAAGTAAGCACTTCTGTTTTTAATAAATTCCAATTAAAGAAGGGCTTAGATGTACTTGTCAAGTATATGTAACAGTGTATTTCAGAAAAATAATTACAGAATCTCTATATATTTTTAAAGAATAAGATTAGACTTTTTAAAAAAATCATTATTTTCTAAGAATTATCACATTTAGCATGCTATTATTTGGTTAATATAATTTTCTATTTTTATTTTTTTGTTGTTGTTTTTGGGTCATTTCTGGCAACGCTCACGGGTAACATCTCACTCTACGCTCAGAAATGGCTCATGGCAGGCTCGGGGGACAAATGGGATGCCAGGATTTGAACCACCGTCCTGCAATCAAGGCAAACGCTCTACCTCCATGTTATCTCGCCTGCCCTATGGTTAATATCATTTTCATTTAAAATTTTTATTTAAGCATCATAATTTACAACAGATATTCATAGTTGAGTTTTATACCAGAGCCAGTATAAACTTCCCTCCCCTAATATTCCAGATTCCCTCCCACAGAATCCCATCCTCAAATACCCCATTTTGCAATCCTGATAGGATTCTGTAAAGTTTGTGTGTTAAAATTTGAATCTGGGGGCCGGGCGGTGGCGCTGGAGGTAAGGTGCCTGCCTTGCCTGCGCTAGCCTAGGACGGACTGTGGTTCGATTCCCGGTTTCCCATATGGTCCCCCAAGCCAGGAGTGACTTCTGAGCGCATAGCCAGGAGTAACCCCTGAGTGTCACTGGGTGTGGCCCAAACCCCCCCCCCCAAATTAATTTGGATCTGATGGGAGCCAGAGAGATAGAATGGAGGTAAGGTGCTTGCCTTTCATGCAGACGGTCATTGGTTCGAATCCCGAGCCTGCCAGGAGCAATTTCTGAGCATGGAGCCAGGAGTAACACCTGAGTACTGTCGGGTGTGACCCAAACCCACCCCCACAAAAAAAATTTGGATTTGATTATTTTGCTTGTTTGAATTGATGACCCCCCTTCTTTTTTCTCTACCTTCAAACAGAACCACATAAAGTGAACCATCTGTTCTTCCTCACAAATTGAGGGAGAAATAATGGAGGACACCAAGACCAAACAGTTGTATGAACATCGAGTAGAAATGGAACCGGGTTATTAAAATAAATTGGTGGTTGGCACATTTCGAGTCATCAGAACTGCCATCTTCATTTTCTAAGCCTGGTGTTTGCCAGTGATGTTTTACCATTGTTATACTTGTAATGTGATGTTTTCTACTTGCTGTGCTGGAGTTCATTGGCTAGGAGATGTGTGCGTGTGCAAAGAAAGCAGAATGACTGCACTGCACTGGCTCTGGCTTTCATGGGTGGGTACAGCTCACCTCTGAAGAAGTGCCCTTAGGAAATTATCTGAATGGGGTAGTTCAAGGCCCAGGCTACAGCAGAAAAGAGCAGGTATTGAAATAAAAATGCACACAGCCTTTATCTATTTTTCTGGCTTTGGTATACTTGTTTTTAAATGTAAATTATAAAAATAAAAAATGTAAAGTTTGGGGACCCGGGAGATAGCATGGAAGTAAGGCGTTTGCCTTTCATGCAAAAATGTCATCGGTTAGAATCCCGATGCCCCATATGGTTCCCCGTGCCTGCCAGGAGTAATTTCTGAGCATGGAGCCAGAAGTAACCCCTGAGCACTGCCGGATGTGACCCAAAAAACAAACAAAAAACAAAACAAAAAAAAAAAAAAAAAAAAAAAAAAGTAAAGTTTGTGTGCCTATAAGGGGCAGGCTTATGGGTGATTAAGGACAAAAATCATATAGGTGCTGGTGAATATTGATGCCCAAAATAACTATTATAAATAATTTATATTTTATTTTATAAATAAAGTAATTATAAATAAGTGAATCATGATATTTAAATACAAATAAGTAAAATATAAATACTATGTCCAATATATAACTATAATTGAAAGGATAAAGGGATAAAGGTTGAGGGTATAAATGAATATAATTCTTTGAACTATTAAAATAAAGAAAAATGTTTTCCTTTTAAATAGCTGCCTTGCCTCCTAGCAAATATCATTAGTTAAATGCACAGGTTTACAATATGGTGTTCCATGATTAATCATCTTATGATACTCATAATGCAAGCTATTTTTTTAATTCTAATTTTATTATACCAGCATTCAAGAAAAATTATAATTACTTAAAACTCATAATTAAAATAGTCCAAAGATTATTTGTTTTTAAATTTTGTAGCAATTATAATGCAAAATTAACAGTAAAACGTTGTACATATTACTAAATATTCCAGAGTAAAAAGATATTTTTAAATGCCTGTACAATCTGTTATTTACTTTTTCTCCAAAGCATGTAAATATGTGTTATATTAAAACTTTAATTCCCTACAAATTCTTTATACTAATAAAATTGCTCCATGAAATCACGGACCTTCTTAAGCTTTTAATATAAAATAATTTTATAAAATAGTTATTAATTAATTGCACAGAATTAATTGCTCCTGCATTCAGTTTATTTTGAGCTAGACAGAGTACAAAAGACCATGCATGGCTTTTTCTTGGCTCTATCAAATTAAAATATTCCATATTCTCAAGTTTAATTAGATAAGTGCCTATTACAATGTATTTTTCATGCACAGTAGCAAAAATTTGAGTATTTCTGAGATTTAGAAAAACTTTGAAAATTTGCATGTTAAGTAAGAGAATGAGAGGTATGAATACTATCAGGCAAACTGTTTCTTTCAATATCAATGTCTAGGACACCATAATTAATTCAGTGCATGAACCAGAAATGAATATTCATGGGCATGACCACTACAACCAAGGAAGTGGCTACAACAAACACATTAACAAAAAAAAAAAAAAAGAAGAAGAAAAACAGAGAAAAGGGAAGATAGAATAAATGTAAGATCAGGCAACAGAATTGGATTAAGCATGTTTCACTTATTATGGGCATTTCATACCTATCTCTCAAAGATAAGAGCACTGAGGGTCCCTAGGCACTGTCAGTTCTGGTTTTGGTTGCTCTGAGCATTGCTCTCCTCAGCAGAGCCACATAGCTGGACCCTACTATTAGCCATTCTGCTCAGTTAGCTGTAGAAAACCACTGAGATCGCTGAGCATGGCTCAGGAAATTCCTTCATTTTTGAAAATTATGTGTTGCTAGCAGTTTTAAAAATGATTTTTGTAAACTCATTGGATTGCAAAGTAAAGCTCATATTATCTGGATAATAGCTTTGACATAAACTATTCCAAGAATATTTTGATCTTATATTTGATTTTAAATAAAATGGCAGAAATTTGTGTCCTGGCAAGACAGATATATTGCTGCTATGAAAAAAGGAGAGATAAAAAATTAATTATAAAAAAGGGAAAATATTTATCCATGGGTATTTAGAGAATTAGGCACCTGTAGAAAGAAATTATGCAATACAAAAATTATCAATGCTATGCAACATGCAATGGACCATTAGCAAATATAAAAAAATAATTGCATCAATTACAAATCTTTCTAGAATGTGTTTAGTAGTTTTTTATTTGTTTTAGTTTATTGTTTTATGGGTCACACCTGGCTTTGCTCAGGGGTTACTCCTGGCTCTATGCTCAGAAATCGCTCCTGGCAGGCTCGGGGGACCAAATCGGATGCCAGAATTCAAACCCCCATCCTTCTGCATGCAAGGCAAATACCCTACCTCCATGCCATTTCTTTGGTCCCTGTTTAGTTGTTCTTATCAGTATTAGATGTCCCTTACATGAGTATAAAAGCAGAGGGAAGTTAAAATTCTTCTATTTAAAATGCAAAGGTAGTACAAATCGAAACATCTTTATTTTCATAAACTGAAATTGGAATGGTTTCTTTTCATGCAATTCAGAAAAGATCAAATTCAAAGTCATTCACAAGTGACTTATTTTCCCTACTTAACTGGATAGTAAAAGGCTGCCAGGGAAAGTTGGGAGAAAGAGAAGCTCTTAAAAGGAATCCATGAATCAGTATGAATAACTGCTATGCAAATTTGCTTCAAAATAGGAGCAATCAGAGTGAATGCCTGAACAGTGCTCTGCTAGTCTGACACTGAAAGAAAGGAGACTTCTTAGAAAACAGCAATGGGGCTTTCTATACCACAGATAGGTCTCTACTTTCCTTGCCTATTTGTCTAATTTCACAGCACTAATTTCTGTTTTATTATTGAATTCTTTCTCACCCTGTTCTTTCAATTGTCTTTTTTCTTTTATGCTAATAGAGAAAAAAGAAAGAACAAGAGTGTAAAATACCATATGAGGTAAAGGTGATGTGATAGCTCTTCTGTTTTCTACAATTTGTTAAAGACCAATAAAAAAGGAAAACATACTCTTCTTTTCAGAATCATTGATGAAATGCTAATTCTGATTAGTGTGTGACAAGAAGGCCGTATTTTTAATCATGCCTGGTGCTTGATTGATGATGGGAAAGCTTGAAAGAATCCAAGTAATTAATGGTTCTTGGAAATGTTTAATTAAAGTTTTAATCAACATGAAAGCTGCATAAAACACAATCATTTTAGTCAAATATGATTTGTCAAAGTATTTCAGGTATGATATAAAAAGCTGCAAAATAAATACACATACTACAATTAGTTGATTTTCAAAGTGTCACCTATCCACTTCTCACAACTGATTAATAATCAATTACATCATTCTTGTTATTTCAAGGCAAGACATCATTATATACATGATGTCATTATTTTCTTTCAATCTGATTAAACAGCTCATACATGAAAATGCAAAACCTGAAGAGTTTAGTGCTATGTCAATGTAGCAATAAATATAATATCCATTATAAATACTTTTGTTTTTATTAGGTCATAATGTAAATCACTGTAAACAACAATAGACTACAGAAACACAATGATAACATTAGAAGTGACTTGTCATAGACCTTATATTCTTAGTATGATAAAACATATTTTATGAAATGACATACTATAAATTATAAACTAAAATAAGCAAATCACATACTACATTCAAGTAAAAAAAAGGAGAAAAAGATGGAACTGCATTTCATTTTAGTTAAATTCCATCCAATAGTCTGGGCTGTGTACTGGCTCTTCTGCTTAGTATACTTAAAGAAGTAATGTAAACATAGTGACCTTGTTTATTAAATAGGGGAAAGCCATCCTACACCAGTAGATCAACATAATGACTAATTTATTTTATAAATACTATAATGAGCTTGCCTTAAGTTATATATTAAAATAGTATCCATCATGTTTCCATTGTCTCAGAATATATTATATCTATGTGAACTAGTACTTACTAAAAATACATTTTAATGTAAACTCCAGGGACCAGAAAGAGTAGACAGCAGATAAGAATCTTTCCTGGAAGGTAATCAACTGAATTCGATACTTAGCAATACCTATATTCCCTTCAATCCCTCCAACAATGACTGCTGAGTGTAATTCCTGGCGTAAGCCCTGAGCCCCTTAAAATAGCAACAGTGACATCAACAACAGTAATAATGACAATAATTCATTAAATATATAAATGCTGGGTGAAAATAACTCAGATTTTCTAATCTATGTTTATTTCTATATGTACTGTTTTATTGTTTCATCAATGAGGACCATCAAACATTAAGATAGTTGCTTTATCTCATTTACATGAAAATTAGTAGGTGTAATTTGTTTAATCTATATATCTAATCTGGCATTGATTGTTCCAAGCATCTCTTCAGTCTCATACATTAGAAAATGCTGGCCTAGGGCCGGAGAGATAGCATGGAGGTAAGGCATTTGCCTTGCCTGCAGAAGGTCGGTGGTTCAAATCCCTGCATCCCATATGATTCCAGAGCCTGCTAGGAGCGATTTCTGAGCATAGAGCCAGGAGTGACTCCTGAGCACTGCTGGATGTGACAGAAAACCAAAATAAAAAAAAAAAAAAGAGAGAAAATGCTGGTCTATTTTTTTAGGAGTGGCTTCCCAGTTCCTCATGGTAATTCTTGTAAGTATCCCAAAAATGAAATAAAATACTAGATTACTTAAAGAATTACATTGAATTTGTGGCATAAAATGATAAATTCTTTTTAATGTTAATGTCAACATATAAGGTTAATTATTTAGATTATTTATTATGAAGGTGGCTACTCCAAGTAATATATGAGGGATCTAGGGCCCCGTATTAGTAATAGTCCTCCGAATAAGCACTAGTCCATGTTTGAGTCCCAGTATATTGTTCAGTATAGGACTGTGCAGGGCTGTGCAGCCTTTCTGTGTTCAGAATTACCCTCGCCATAGGGGCTAGAGTGGTGGTGCAGCGGTAGGGCATTTGCCTTGCAAGCAGCTGACTTAGGATGGACCACTGCGGTTCAACCCCCAGGCTTCCCATATGGTTCCTCAAGCCAGGAGTGCTGAGCCAGGAATAACCCCAGAGCATCACCGGGTGTGGCCCAAAAAACAAAACAAAACAAAACAAACAAAAAACAAACAAACAAAACCCAGAATTACCCTGGCCTTACTAGCAGTAATTAGGGGTTCCAAGAATAATCACCCTACACACTCAATTACTTTGAACATGTATTAAAGACATAGAAATGGAGTCAGCAGCATGCACATTATGTGTCTGTGTTTTAACCCCTATAGTACCACATCTATTATATATTTATGCGTGTGTGTTGTGAGGGTCTCATATCATAGGTGGTGTTCAGGGGATATCTTTTTTTTTTTTTTTTT
>PVKC010028445.1:0-15420 GCA_004027635.1 Crocidura indochinensis
TAGACTCAGAGGACCATAGAGGTGCTAAGGACTGAACCCTGCTTGGCTGGCTGCATGAAAGGAAAACACCTTTTCTGCTGTGTAAAATTAAAATAAAATTCTATGAGTTGGTGAGACAACCCCACATACCATGTTTCTAACCCCTTTGGTGGATGGGTCTGATGCAGCAGGGTAGTGGCGGAGAAATCATACACCAAGGGGCCGGGCGGTGGCGCTGGAGATAAGGTGCCTGCGCTAACCTAGGACGGACCATGGTTCGATCCCCATATGGTCCCCTGTGCCCAGGAGCGACTTCTGAGCGAATAGCTAGGAGTAACCCCTGAGCATCACTGGGTGTGGCCCAAAAACCAAAAAAAAAAAAAAAAAAAAAGAAATCATACACCAAGCAGTTAGGGTAAGATTGATCAGAGTCAGACGGCTTTTTGTTTCATGGCCTCTCTGCATGTGCTCTCTCTCTCTCCAGAGCCCAAAGCCAGCACTCCTTTCTTAATCAAACCAACTTCCAAATTCAGCAGGGTAAGGTCAAGCCAGATACAAAAGTGGGCTTTTACATCTCAAAGCTTGAAGAGATTACTGGGAAGAGAAGTTGGGGAACACCTTTGTTTATGTTTTCACATAGGTTCACCTTTCCCTGCTGTATATTGTTATATTGTTCTGGTTCCGAAAAGTAAGGGAGACATAAAACTTTGTTTTGTTTTTGGGCCACATCCGGTGGTGATCAGAGTTTACTCCTTGCTCTGATTTCAGGGATTACTCCTGGTGAACTTGGAGTACCATATAGGGTGTGAGATCAAACCTGAGTCACTACCTGCAAGGCAAACACCCTACCCACTTTACTTGTTCTCTAGCCCTCTGCTAACATCTTTTTACATGAATTGAATGAAAACATAGAGCACAGCCTATAATATAAACTAAAATAGAGAACACAGACTTTGTCAGTAACCCAGAAGACCCTCCAGGACCACACATTTCTTCAGGGTAGTTTTTGTGTGTTATTTTTAGGATGTTTAGCACAGGCCCAGTGGCTGAAAGGGGAATCCTACATTAACTGGAAGATAGGACTGAATCTACTGACTCATTCCAATTCTAAGACTACGTATATGTGTTTAAAATCAAATAAAGAAATGAACCCATTTATTATTACCTAAAATAAATGTCACACTACAGCACACTTATTTGTGAAAATAGAACACTGAATAAAAAGTAGCAACTAATTTCTGTGTATAAGCCTTAGCCAGGTCAAGGAATTTATCTCTGATATTTTGGAAAGGTAGGATGTCATTAGTACCATAAGTGTATTATTATCATCATTTAATTTTATTAAGGCCCAATCATCAGATTATAACTTACTAGTTATTTCAAACAGACTTAGTATTATGTGCCTAAGACATGGCAAGTCCTATGTTAGTCATTATGAAAATAGTATAAATATAACTCAGACCCTCCAGAAATTTAAGTAATTCATCTTTAAGTGCAGGGTTTTGTTTTGTTTTGTTTTTTGGGCCACACCCAGTGACACTCAGGGGTTACACTGGGCCATTCGCTCAGAAATCACCCCTGACTGGAGGAACAAATGGGACGCTGACGGATTGAACTGCAGTCCATGCCAGGTTAGTGCGTGCAAGGCAAATGCCCTACCACTTGCCCAATTGCTCCAGCCCCTAAGTAATTCAACTTTAATAAAACTTTATTATGCGGGGCCCGGGAGATAGCATGGAGGTAAGGCGTTTGCCTTTCATGTAAAAAGGTCAGCAGTTCGAATCCCGGTGCACCATATGGTCCCCCGTGCCTGCCAGGAGCAATTTCTGAGCATGGAGCCAGGAGTAACCCCTGAGCACTGCGGGAAGTGACCCAAAAACCAAAAAAAAAAAAAACAAAAAACAAAAACTTTATTATGCAGGGCCAGAGAGATAGTACAGCTGGTAAGGTGCTTGACTTGAATGCAGCTTCCCAGGTTTTATCTCCAGCATCCTATATGGTTCCCCAAACATCATCAGTAGTAATTCTTGAGCACAGAGCCAAGTTAATCTCTGAGGATCACAGTGTCACCCCAAAACAAGCATGCAAAAAATTAATAAAACAAAAAATCCTCAGTAAGGTAAAGAACATTTTACAAGACTTTACACATCAGTGCAGGAAATAAATATAGAGGAGATGAGATCTTCTAACATATTCTGTTACTTAAAATACAGAACAATATAAAAATATAACAGAATATAATATAAAACACAGAAAACCCACAAATTTCAGCTAAATTAAATGACATAATCTTTTTCTGACAACAACAACTAAGAATACAGCATATAGATTGCTCATTTAAGAATCTAGTTCTTGGGGTCAGAGTGAAAGTGCAATGGGTAAGACTCTTGCCTTGCATGTAGGGTGCCCAAGTTAGAAACCTGGAATCTCAGATGGTCTCCTGAGCATCACTAGGAGTGATTCCTGAGTTCAGAGCCACGAGTAAAGCACCATTGATTGTGGCTCCCAAACAAAACAAGACAAAAAATTTAATTCTTTTACTTTCAAAATTCTGGGTAAATTTGCTTTTGCACAGAAGAGAATTTTCACTTCAGTTCAGTAATGTCCGCCAGGATTCCCAAGAAGGAAGGAAACAGCTCTGCCCTAGGCTGATCTTTCCATGGGTATGACAGTGACAGCAGCTTGAAGAGCCCTGCCCTGGGGTTCCAAAGAAACAGGTGTTCTCAGTCCTGTTGGTCCAGAACTCTTCGGCTCCTGTCCAGACAGCTTCCTGTAAACATGCTGATTCCCACTGAGGCAGATCATCTTTAACTGAGATCCTCTGATCTAAAACTGGGATTAGATACAATCAACACCTTCCAATGTTCATTCTTCAGAACACCCAGGGCTCTTAAGCTGTGCCAATCCCAAGTGACCAAGAGAAAAGTTCAGGGTCAGCTGGATGCCCAGTTATGGAGGTTCATAAAGTTTATTCAATGATAGGCCACCAAAATCTTTATTCAAAGTCTGAGCATACAGCCTTCTTCTGGTCCCTGGCATCTGCTGATTTGCTTAGATTTCTAAAGTCCAAACTCAGAAAACATTGGAATGAATTATATTGATTCTCCCTGATTTCAAGCAACTAAAAGCAGAATATGGTCTTTGAAATCAGAGGTTTAGATCTAAGAATCAGTACAGTGAGTAGGTGCTTGCCTTGTACACCGTTGGCCAGGAACTTCATATAGTTCTCAGGACCCCACCAGAATTAAACCATGAGTATAAAGACAGAGTTAGGGGCTGGAGAGATAACACAGTGTTAAGGCATTTGCCTTGCATGCAGCTGACCTGGGACAGACCCAGTTCGATTCCTGGCATCCCATATGGTCCCCAAACTTGCCAGGAGGGATTTCTGAGCACAGAGCCAGGAGTAACCCCTGAGCATTGTCAGGTATGGCCCCAAACCCAATCAATCAATCAATAAACCTTAAAAAAAAGACAGAGTGAGCCTTGAGCACAGCTGAGTGTGGCTCCCCTCAAAAAAACAAAAAATAAAAAAATCAGATATCTAGGAAGATGAGGGCCTTTAGTCAATAACCAAAGGATAATTCAGAGGCTGGAGTGATGGTGCAAGCAATAGGGTGTTTGCCTTGCATGCACTAACCTAGGATGGGCCATGGTTTGATCCTCTGGCATCCCATATGGTCCCCCAAGCCAGGAGCAATTTTTGAGTGCATTGCCAGGAATAACCTCTGAGCGTCACCGGGTGTGGCCCAAAAATCAAAACCAAAAAACAAACAAAGGACAATTCATTCAACTGTCACTTCTCAGGTTCTATGTGCTAGTAACCCCAATAAGTTTTTTTTTAACTTTTTAAAGGAGGATTAAGAAAATATATTAGTAATGAAAATGTGCAGAAAGGCCTAAAGTCTGAGATAGCCACTTTTAGTTAAAGTCAGTTGCCTGAAGTTACTCATGGAATCCTGGTTGATCCTTAATACCAAATGTCCTCTGAGCATCACTGTGTATAGCCTGGAAGGCTTCAGAATATTGTAGGCTCTAACCCTGGAATTGCCTTAACAGTTTCGTGTGACTTGGGTAATTCCTGGCACAACAGCAATCTGGCCCTCATCAAACTGCCAGGTCCAGGGCCCGGGAGATAGCATGGAGGTAAGGCGTTTGCCTTTCATGCAAAAGGTCGTCGGTTCGAATCCCGGTGTCCCATATGGTCCCCCGTGCCTGCCAGGAGCAATTTCTGAGCATGGAGCCAGGAGTAACCCCTGAGCACTGCCGGGTGTGATCCCCCCCAAAAAACTGCCAGGTCCAGTTGGCTAAGAATTTCCAGAAGGATCTGGATCTCCTGAGCATTCCTAAGAGGTCCTGTAATAAATTAACAAGACAAAATAATAATAAAATTAAATTAATGGTTCCTGTCCATATGTTGATAGAGATGGTACAGAACAAAATGAGCCACAGTTCAACAAGCTAAAGCAAAGAGGGGAAGATAAAAAAAAAAGTGGCAGAGTCCAAGGCCCAAGTAATTTGCTCCTAGATATCAAAGAGCAAATTACCTTACAAAAACAGTCTTTTTCATTTGTCAATCATTTTTGTGAGGGGGTTGTCACACATGGCATCGTCCAGAGATTACTTTTGGCTCTGCACTCAGAAATTACTCCTGGAAGGCTCAGGGATCATATAGGATACTGGGGATCCAACTTGTGTCAGTCACATGCAAGGCACATGCCTGATCACCCTGGTTCTTTGTGTGTGTGTGTGTGTGTGTGTGTGTGTGTGTGTGTGTGTGTGTGTGTGTTTAAAGTATTGGGTCATAGATCCTGTTGGTTTTAGGACTAAGAAGGGGAGAAGTTTGCTATGTAGACTTTGAACTTTACTACATTCTCAGTAGTGTCTCCTTGATGTATAATTGAGCATTTATAATGCTTCATAATGGGGCCCAGAGAGATAGCACAGCTGCGTTTGCCTTGCAAGCAGCCGATCCAGGACCAAAGGTGGTTGGTTCAAATCCCGGTGTCCCATATGGTCCCCTGTGCCTGCCAGGAGCTATTTCTGAGCAGATAACCAGGAGTAAAACCTGAGCTCTGCTGGGTGTGGCCCCAAAAACAAAACAAAACAAACAAAAAAAGAGAAATAATGCTTCATAATGGTCTTTGCCTATATTTTAAAGGACAAATATAAATTCAATCATCAACTTTTTTCAGGTTTTTTTGCTCATAAGGAATTATTTAACTCGTGGCAAAATAAGCAACAGTGGTCTGCTAGCAGTAAATTAGCTACTCCCTGTCCCAACTATAACATAGCTTAACCCCTAAGTAAAAAACCAAGCAATTTGCATTCTTTTCTCTAAAACGACTCTTGAGTAGCAGATGGCAAACGCAAATGTTTTACTCTAGAAACATATGGGAACCTCTGCTTCGTAAAAGCCTCAATAAATATTAAATGCCAAATGATACCATTCACTGCAGAAATAAGATGTGCTAATCTCTGAAACAGGCCTAATTAGGTCATAAAGCTCCTTAGATTTCAGAAAATAAAAGGTGGAAATTACTTTGTGATTGAGATTTCATTAGCACTTTTTCTTAATCTGAATATTCATCCTGCCCAAAGAATCAACCTATTCAGCTTTATTTCTTCAGTGGTCTATTAGGCTATTGTCATCATTTATAAGTGAAAATCTTAAAAATGAGTAATCAAATAACTCTGCTTGATTTTACATTAACTCTTTGGTTCTGCCTGAGCTATAAGAACAAGGAATTTCAAGAGATTTTTTTTTTTGATCATAGGTTCAGAAGCATCTAACTTGCTTTGGTTACATCTGTTTATAAATCCTTCTGTTGTTAAGTCAGTGGGAAGAGAACGATGTTTAAAGTTATTTAGAAATGTTTATTCATATTAAGTAGGAATTGGAGGCAGCAGTCTCATTGGATTTGGCTCAAAGTACAAAGTAGATTTCTCTCTTTCTCTTACCCCAATAAATTGTTGTTGTCCTCCCAGAGAAACTTTGCACTCCTTGGAAAGAGAGAAGTACTGATAACTGAGTCATAGGGTGAATCTAATGTTCTTTAGAACAAGGAACTAGGTACCTTGATCTCCTTTCCCAGCACCACATTCTGCCTAGCTTAGCCTTCAGTGGATGAGCTAAGCACCCAGACCTGATAAATCCCCTTTGATGCCCGGTGTAGACCGAAAGTGGTCTGTTGAAGGATTTAAACTCAAAAGTCAAAGGACTTTATAAATTGGAAGGCCTATTCTAATCTCCTCATCTTACAATTGAGGAAACTGAGGCACACAAAAAGTGTTGTTAGTTCGTTTTTTCCCCTTCTTTAAGGTCATTCAATAGAACTGGTCACTAACTACATAGACCACAGGCCACCCGAGGCTTGGGCAGAACCTCTTTTCATTACAAAAATTCCAGGGCATACTTGGTAGAACCCAACAGAGATCTCAGAAAGTTCCAGGCTGCCAAAGTGTTTAACCTTATCTTTAGCTGATTGTCCAAACAGGGTAGGTGTGGGACTGGGGTCTTCATAGCTATTACATTTATCCTAGATCTAACTACCCATCTCCCTTCAAGAAAGTAATATTTCCTTTTTACCTCTTCCTAATAGTTCAGCATGAGTCTGTGTAAGAGAAAAACAATAAATTAGAAATTCCAATGTCACCAACCTGTTAGCATCCCTGAGACACATGTCAATATGCACTTGACACTGAAACAGATGTTGGTGTTTGTTTGCTGCCTCCACAGCAGTACCTCCTTCTGTCTTCTCTATTTTTAGCAGAACCTTGTGATAGGGGATAAGACTGACCCCACATTTAGTTCCAAGGGCTTGGCCCGATGGTCCAGCTCATTCTCTTGGACCTTTGATTAGCTCACAGAGGGAACCATGAAATCGAATTCCAGAGCACTAATTAGAAATGTTGAGGAAGAGATATCTCCGTACTTTCTGGTTGGTTAGAATCTGGAAGTAAGGATCCCCAAATGGTTTCAGGAAGAAGTTTTGAAACCACTACGGGGTCAGTCTGTTGAAATAATGCTATTTTGAGGAAGCATAGCTAAGAAACCGAGAGACAGAAAAGGTCCCAGTCATGTCATCTGAGCAGCTGGATTAAGCCTCATTTTTTCGACAGGTTTTAATTGGATTCTCTAACACGAGATTAAATACATTTTTATATTTAAAACATCTAATGTTCTGTTATATTCTACTTTAGTTGCTCACAAAACTGCTATAATCATCATTGCTTCTTGGCTTTGCTGTGGGATCAGAGTGAATTGTATTATTTATTTGTGTTTGGTTTTGGGTCCACACCCAGCAATGCTTGGGTTTTCTTTAATCACTCAAGCATGCAAGAAATTCTACCTAAATGCACATGTCTTATTTGATACAGACCTATAGAGCAATGTGTGGGTTAGTAAAATGAATGACTTTCACTAGCATATTTTTTAGAAATACATTATTGGAGAAAGAAATGCAAGAGGTATTAGAATCCAAGCCAGCCCATTAATATTCAGGACTTACTTCTGGTTCTGTGCTCAGGGACCACTTCTAGAGTGCCAGTAATTGAACCTGTGTTGGCCATGTGCAAAGCAAACACCCTACTCACTATACTATTACTCCAGCCAGTCTTACAAAATAGTTTTTATTGCCTCCCCTCCTCAACCCCACTTTAGATAACACTTAGTTGGTTCAACCAACAGTAGGGTGCTTGAATGCCAACAGGACTATTCCCAGCAGGGCTCAGAGATGCCAGAGATCAAACTCATTGTTTTACATAGGGAAAACATATGCTCTAACACTGAAAACTATCTCTCTGGCCCCTGTAGAATGAAATGTTGAAGGCTACTCTTTGATAAACCCAGTACTACCACCTCATTCTGTCGGATGAATCCTATCCAAGCAATGGAGCCAACTATAAAAGCTGCAATTTAGGAAGCTTCTTTATGTCAGGGATTAGGTTCTTACTTCAGGCTTTGAAATTCCCCAAAGCATTTTTGCCTTCTTCTGAGCATGGCTCAGGGCTCTTGCTTACATTCAATGGGCCATCTAATGACCTTCTAGCCACTCTCCAGGTCCATGAGTTGCAGAAGTTTCTCCCACTCTTTTACAAGATGGCTATTATAAAAATCTAGATTTGTAATTTTTTTGGGTCAACCTGTTATTGTAGTTTATGTACAAAATATTTATGTACTATCATTTTTTTCACTGAACTTTTCTTTGTTCCTTTTTTATTTTGCTAGTGTGGAAGTTTGAATTAGGGTCTACTATGCAAAGTGCTCTACTGTTGGTACTGTTGGGGTTCCCTGTTCCTTTTTTTTTTTTTCTGTTTTTTTTGAGTCATACCCAGCATTGCTCAGAGTTACTTCTGGCTTTGCGCTCAGAAGTAGCTCCTGGCAGGCATGGGGGACCATCTGGGAAGCCGGGATTCAAACCACCACTGTCCATTCTGGATCTTCTGCTTGCAAGGCAAACGCCCTACTGCTGTGCTATCTCTCTGGCCCCTGTTCCTTTTATTAAACCTTTGCATTTAGTCATGCTAGAAACACCATTGAACAGTTTATCATAAGACTATGATCAATCAGATTGGAGGCCTGATCAATCAGGATGCCATCTAATTAATCAAAGTGAATAACTGACAACCAGAGTGGATGTGAGACCAAGCCTAAATAAAGAATAAAATAGCAACTGATTCAGCAGAATAAAGACAATATGTACTTCAGGTATCTGCCATTTCTCAGAGAACCTTTCACTTGTGGTTTCTCCCCCTCAATTACCTGGGAAGTAAATCGAGGGCAGGGACCACATGACAGAATCCTTTCATTCTCCAGGTGACCTTGCGGAGCTGGTTTCATAGTGTGGATTTAATGAATATTTGCTTGAGTCACAATTATTCACCCATGATCACTCAGGAAACATCAGTGGGTGGAAAGAGTACAGTTTGTCCCTCTCAGATAAAGATAATTATAGAATTAGCCCACTGGAACACCACTAAGCAAATAGCATGCCTTTTGTTTTTTTGGATGACACCTAGGTGATTAGAGAAATTGGTATTTTTAGGGCTTATCATTCAATGTGATCTTGACAAGCTATATAAATAATATATAATCACACTGATTTCTTAAACACAATAATAAATAGTGTGCTGACAGAATGAAATAAATAAAAATTAAGGTACACACAGAAAGGTATTAGTGAAGCCTAAATACTTACGTCTTAGAGTAAATGATAAACACAAAGTGACTCTAGTGTTTCTAAAGTTCCCAGGCAACTTTCATACAAGAGAGATGCTGTTCGTTTTATTAAGCAAGTGGAGCACACGACAAGAAATGAGCAATATTTTGTTGTACAAAGCACTCAAGTTTTGTTTTTTTGTTTGATTTTTGGTTTGAGGATATATCCAGTTGTACTCAGGGCTTACTCCTGGCTTTGTGCTCACTCCTTAGGTGATCCCTGATGGTTAGGGGACTTTATGGGGTGCAGAGTCTTACAGCTGCACTATCTATCTCTCTGACCACCACAGAGCTCAAATGAGAAAACACAGATTATGACGAAAATTAGAAAACAGAACATTTTTTTCAGTCACTCAGTCATCAGTCAATACAAAAAAAAATCACCATGGAGTTCATTCATCTTTGTAGACCATCTGGATATCATGTCTGTATTCAACAAATGACATAGAACAAGCCCAAGAGTGGTTGGACACAAGTGCAGAAGGGTGCCGACTACTGCCTAGAAGCAATTTTCCATGTAAGCGCCCAGATTCTTCTAAGATACTATTAAGGAGGGGGAAAAGTCCCAATAATGACTGATAACAGTTTTGTCAGGTTGTCAAATTTAATTAATTTGACTAATAAAAATGGTGCCATTTCTTCTTCTCAAATGAACTAAAAATATTGCTTGAGTTGATTTGAAAATTTATCCAGAGAGTACATGTATCCTCAAGAATTTATTCACAAAAAGATAAAAAATAATACATTCATAGGGCCCAGAATGATAGTAGTATAGGGTATTTGCCTTGCACAAGCCAACCTGGCTTCAATGTCTGGCATCCTAAATGGTTCTCTGAGTCTGCCAGGAGTGATTTCTTAGCACAGAGCCAGGAGTCACCCGAGTACTGCCAAGTATAGCCCTCAAAAACAAACAGGAAAAGATTACATTTATAGATTCTTTTGTTTTGTAATGTTTTGTTTGGGCCACACCCGACAATGCTCAGGGATTACTCCTGGCTCTATGTTCAGAAATCACTCCTTGTGGTGCTTGGGGGACCATATTGGATGCCGGGGTTGAATCTGGGTCACCCATATGCAAGATGAGGTCCTACTACTGTGCTATCTCTCTGACCCCTGTTCATGGATTCTTACAAGGAATCTTCACCTTCCAAAGTAGACAAATTACTCTAAGGGTGAATAATAGACCTTGGAAGAGTACATGATAGTAGGACTAATTTCAACCTACACTAGGGGGAAGACGTGAGAGAAAAGGAAATGTAGAAAGCAGCATAGCATCTGGAGAAATAGTATAATAGGTAAGTGCTTACCTTGCATCAGGCTGATTTAGGTTTGATCCCTGGTACCCTAAGCAGTCCACTAGGCCAGCCAGTAGTGATTCTAGAGTGCTGAGTCAGGAGTAAGCCCTGAACACTACAAGGTAGGTATTGCCCCAAAACCCAAAAAAGAAAAGAAAACACAGAAGAACGAGCTAAAAAAGCCTGACAAAAACAAAAACAAAAACCCAGTCTGAGGCTCACCAGACAGACCTCCTTTTTAGACCACCTTATTAGAAAGATCATAGGGAAGACCTGAGAGACAGATACTCAGCTTGGTCATATGTCCAAAAAAGGGTAAAACTCCAAGAATCACAGTAGGGTGGGAGCAGAATTGGGGTTTGGGTGCTGCTTCCTCAAAGCAGAAATAATGTGCTGGCCTGGCAAAACCATAGACGCGCTCTCCTTCCACAGCTGGATAGTCTAGGATCAAACTTCCTTGTGTGTCAGCCTGACAGAAGGTTGCAGCCAACATTTACAAAATCAAGTCAAATGCTCGTCTGCCTCTTGTTCTACAATGATGTAGCATTTCTAGGCCAGGTTTGGGGATTCTGAGAACAGAAGTCTCGATGTGGTTGCACAATTACACATTTTCAGAAAGTCATCCACTGAGGTCAATTGGAGAATGTGACAACCAGCAACCTTTTACTTGGAATCCCCCATCTCTGTCTACCTAATTCACTCACAGTTACTAGCAGTCAAATCAGATTTCCTCCTGGGTCAGTTCCTGCCTTGCATGTACTACTGAACACAGACCAGGCACATCTACTGTTTGGGATAGTGTTGCTGTCTGTATTTCCTGAACCCACAAGTGATCTCCTGCTGCACCAGAGCAGGTGTGTGTAAGTGTAACAAATGATCCTACCATCTCCAGAAATGGGACCCAGTGCTTGAGAATAAACAACATGACTAGCTCATGCTCGAGCATCACAGCTTGATAGAACAGCCCCTGTGGAGCACTGCAATGTTATGTTCTCAAACACTATAGCCAAGCTCGTGTTTCACAACAGCCACAGAGGAAAGGTGAATCAAAAACAAAACTGAACAACTCAAATGGTATCACTAAGTAACACAACATTGTAAAATATATGATCATTAACAGTGCATGGAAGGAAAATATGGAGTCATGGTAAAATATGTGCTTTACATGCTTGAGACTGGGTTTCATGTGGTAAGAAAGAAAGAAGAGAGAAAGAGAGAAAGGAAGAAAAGAGAAGAGGAGCTGGCTAAATGGGTTTGAATCTTGATACCACATGTAGTATATCCTGAGCACTGCTAGGAGTAATCCTTGAGCACAGTCAGGAGTCAACCCTGAGCACCACTCAAAATCTCCCTCTACCCAAACAAAAAATATAAAAAAAGAAAAACTAGATCATTCTTGCCATAGTGTCATTCATCAGAATGAATAATGTAGCACTGGTACACAGACTTAGAAACTAGAAAGCCCCAATATTCTATATGTACGATGTATGTTTGGTAGTAGAGAGAAAACAGGAAAGAGAAAATAAGACCAAATTATATTTTTCCTTTCCTACCAATTATTAAAATTTCCCCAAGGAAATTTAGGGAATTTAACATTCCTAATCTGAAACTCCCAGCACATGGCCTGTGCCAATAAGCCTGAGCTGTGAATGACCATCACTGTTCCATGACTAAAAAGGCCACCTCAGAGCACCAACCCAGTGGCTGATGACATCCCATATCACTAAGCCACATTTCCAGGGACTTCCCTAGACCTACTGGTACTCAGTTCCTCTCCTGTCTCCCCAGTCTGACTCTCATTTCATCTTCTGCCATAGCAGTGACCTGGGCTTCAGAATACCTCAGATGCCTCAGTGTGGCATTCTGGACTCATCTCATCCTCTTTGTCTCATCTGTGTGTTCCTGTGACTTTCTCATAGCAGTGCACTGTGAACTGCCTGATTTTCTGTAACCCCTTTCTGTGGGCACCCACCTTTCCCCTTCACCTGCTGTGCTGAGCCCAGAGCACCATAGCACGAAGGGAAGGCTTGACAGTGACCTTTGCAAGGTGCTGTGTGATTTTTTGGAGAAAGGGCGCAGAATCTCCAAGGAAAGGTGGAAGATAGAGGCACACCAGCACCAACCCACCAGTACAGCTCCAGGAGATTTTGCCCTCTAACTCCACTTGGCTCAAGCTACTAACCCCATGTCCATCCACCAGGCCACTGCCATTCTGTACACTTAAGTTGCTCTTTGGTGATGCTCTGGGGGTCCTCTTTGTGCTCAGGAATCACTCCTGGCAGATCTTGGGGACCATAAAGGATGCCAGGATCAAACCTGGGTTGGCAGCATGCAAGTCAAATGCCCTACCCACTGTATTATCACTCTGGCTGCAGTTTACTTTTCTGATATGTCATTACTCCCACTCAAATCCTCCATAAGCTAAGTGACAGATGCATCAAAGGAAAACAGGAACCCTATATGGCTTTAGGCAAGTCAAAGACTCTGTGTCCAACTCAGTTCTCCCAAGTATAAAATAGGGTCTGCCATCCTGCACTGCCGCACCCATGGGACTGTGAGAGTCTCTCATGGGGACAATGTGGGGAGAAGCAGTTATAGCTCATTCATCAACAGGATCCCCCAGCCACAATTTTTTCTGCCTTCTCTTCTAATCTTAATTGTGTGTGAGTGTGTGTGTGTGTGTCTCCATAGCTCTGTAGAGACAGTGTGTGTGTGTGTATCCATAGCTCTGTAGAGACTGTGTGTGTGTCCATAGCTCTGTAGAGACAGAGTGTGTGTGTGTGTGTGTGTGTGTGCCCATAGCTCTGTAGAGACTGCATGCCAGCCTGCCTGAAACTGAGAGAGAAAGAGAGAAATTGAAACCAAGTATACTTTTTATTCCTCTTAGAGTCTGAGGCCTGCTGCAGCTGCCTGAGGATTTCTGAGAGTGAGAGATAGACGAAAATCCACCTACCAGAGGTGGCTGGGGAGGCCTGGGTTAATAAAAGAAAGAAAAAGGGATAACTACAAAGCAGGCAGCATCTCACTGATGTTTTATCTTTGGTCCCCCCATGAGTCAGCAGACACTGCTCTGGTCACTATTCTGGGCTCCCTTCCAATTGGCCAGGTTTTTCCTTTTATACCAGGCAAGACAAGGGGGTGTGCCCAAGGGCATGTCCAGATACAACTGTCATTATAGTGGGGTTGTCCAAGGGGCAAGTTCAAGTACAACTGCCATATATCAAGACTCCCCAGAATGTTCAGAATCCCTAAGGTTTTTTTTAAGGGCATTGAACAGAGTGACCTGCAACTTATGTTTTAGTTGCTGCTAAACTTTAAATCTTTACCACACCTATCTGTGCTTTTGGGTGGTGATAAGGATTGGACTCAGAGCCTCAATTTGAGTTCTGGCGCCAACATCCCACTCTATGGCAGTGAGCTTTTACTCATACACAGAGCAAATGCCAATCATTTTGTGCATTCAATAGGGTGACTGGAAGTTATTTTAATAAGAACACATTTTTTTTTAAAGAAAGGCATTCCACCTATTCTGAAAGAAGAGGTTTTTACTTTCCAGAATAAAGATTCAAATATTGAACTGAGCTGTCTCTACTTGCTCAGCCTTGGTTAAAGCTAAGTTTACAGACTGATTCAAGGACAAGTTTGAAGCCAGGAGGGTGGATAGGTTTTGCCCTCATTCTAAGGGTAGAAATAAACTTGTGCCATTCTTAGACCTTTGTTCTCTACAATGCCTATTTGACAGTCGACTTGCAGCAACTCTCTCTATATATTCTATATTCAATAAACATGAATTCATGATTATTCCGTTGTCTACCTACTTTGACAGTAAAGACCAATACTGGGGTCAACCAAATCGTTTGTCATAACACCAAGATTGGAAAAATCATTGGCAGTGCACAAGGCACTTAACAGTGTGTGGTATAGCACTTGTCTCACATGTATTAGGCACTGCATTTGATCACTGCAAGAGGAAAAAAGGGTCTTGTTCAATTGACAAGTTTTGTCCATTCCACTGATAGTGTCCACTAGTTTCCTTAATAACCTCCTACAGCCTTGTAAAGGGGTAAAGGGATAGTCTATTGAATATCAAACTGGGGGTTTCATGACCCCTGGTGACTGAGAACTCTAAAAAGCCTTTGCTCATGTTAGCCTAATCTGCTGGTATTAGGAGAAATGAAGATTTAGCAGAAAGAAGAAATGAAGCTTCATCTGGACAAACTTTCTTCTTGTCTCCTGAGAGCCTCACTGTGCCCTTTGCCTTTCCCTGAGCCAGTGAGCACCCGGACTCTCCCGAGAGCTTGATCTTGTTTAGTTTCTGCCAATAGGGAGTGGATAAGGTCTGCACAAATTAATCCATGAAACAATTCTAGAATCATTTAAGAGGGTCGAAGATAGCTAGAACACACATTGAGTCCAGGGTTCAATTCCTCACACCACTTGCAGGGAATAACCTCTGAGCCCCACAGGGTGAGGCTTGCAAATAAACAGGCTAGATTGCCAGAGAATTATCTAAAATCAAATGGAGTATAACCCAAGTTTTGCCTTTTCATTTGCCATTGATTAAATGAGAGCATTCTAAGGGTTGAAGAAAGTAACCAGCACCACGAATATCTCTACAATGCCAGAAGCATCTTAAAAAAATCTTTTCACCCTCAGTATTACATGTCCTTTTCAATACAACCCTATGGGACACGATGTTTTACACCCTTTTTTTTGTTTGTTTTGTTTTGTTTTGGGCCACACCCAGTGACGCTCAGGGGTTACTCCTGGCTATTCACTCAGAAGTCGCTCCTGGCAGGCCCGGGGGACCATATGGGGAACCGGGGGATCGAACCGTGGTCCGTCCTAGGTTAGAGCAGGCAAGGCAGGCACCTTACCTCCAGCGCCACCGCCCGGCCCCCTTTACACCTTTTTTTTTTTTTTTTA
>PVKC010028446.1:0-15445 GCA_004027635.1 Crocidura indochinensis
AGAAGTCGCTCCTGGCAGGCACGGGGGACCATATGGGGAACCGGGGGATCGAACCGTGGTCTGTCCTAGGTTAGTGCAGGCACCTTACCTCCAGCGCCACCGCCCGGCCCCATCCTCACTTGTCTTACTGAACAGTGGCCCCTTCTTAGTTTGTGCCTTCTATCTGAACCCGTAGACCTAAGTTTGCTATCTGTCAAGCAGCCCAGGCAGTGAACCCTATTCTTCCTACATTCATGTATAATGCAGGGAAGCTCAAACCCCTAGTGAGTTTGGTTGCAGAACCTTCCCTTGTCAAATCACACACCTGTTCTCAGCTTCATCTTTTTTTTGCTTTGATTCCTTGGAGGAACTGCAAGGGAGAAATAAATCTTTAAAAAATTTTTGAAGAAAAAGCAAATTTGTAAGGAAGGGCTCTGTTGCCTTTATATTTGTTTTGACATTTTTTTTTAACCACACCTGGTATTACTCAGGGCTTACTCCTGGTTCTGTGCTAAAGGATCATTCCTGCCAGTGCTCAGGACCATATGTTGAGCCAGGGATCAAATGGATATTGGTCCATTTGCAAGGCCTGCAAGTGCTGTAACCCATGTTTAGCCAGTGTTTTTGCTGTGTTCTAAGAGTCCCTAGAATAACTACTCTTGGGGCACTTTTTTTCCTGGGTCTGTGCTCAGTTATTCCCTTTACAGGCTCAAGAAATATGTGTTTCTGGGATTGTACCCTGGTTAGTAGCATACAAAGCAAGTACCCTACCTGCTGTACTATCACTCCTGCTGTACTATCACTCCAGCCCTTCTTGGGACTTCTGAAGTCCATGGAATCAACAGATTGATACACTTGAGCTCTTCCTTCCCCTATAAATTTCTTGGTTTCCTTAAGGCCATATTCTTTGTAGCAGTACAATGCTTTGTAGTGCCCAAATCTTAGCTCATTGTGTTTAGGAAGAATTGAATAAGAGTGTATAGTGTTTAGTGCAGCATATTCTTGCTCTTGTCCTAGATGCTTTCTTCTTTCAGCAGCTGGTTTAGCTTCCAGATTCTTTGAGCAGAGGTTCCAGTCCCTGAGTGGTGAGAACTCTGAAATAAACAGTGAATTTGAGTGGAAGAAATCCTAAATTGGGAGAGAAGACCTGGGTGAGGGTCTCAGCACTGGCAGAATTACATGTGGGATGTGCTAAAAGTTTTCTACCTTTGTGGATACTCCAAGATTATTTAATGTCCACCATGCCAGCAGTTCATTCCCTTCTCCCCATATCTCAGTCTTGCAGGTTGCTACATCCTTGTCTCTCAGCTCATTTCTTTTTGTTCTATGAACCTTCCCTACTTCCCTCCCAGACATCAGGATGTTTCTCACTTGCTATACTAGAACCACTTGAGGGTGCCACCCACCTTGGTATCAAGACCAGTACCCTGCTTTGCACATGTGTTTCATGGATGTGTGAAAGACAGAATGCTTGGGTCTCTGCTCTTCTTCATCCTGATTTTTATGAAGAGAAGTGAACAAATATGCATGCAAGACTAAAAAGTGGAGTAGCAGTGTGCTTTCACGTAAATTGTATTTGGGGCACAGTATGCTTTTAATGCCATTTTGTAGTTAGTTTCTCAGATATTACAATTAATCAATTTAAGTACAACCAACTTTCTTACAGTACCAGTATTGGAGACCCATTCTTTGTTGTCAGTGCAGAAGAGGCTGTAGGTGGGCCAGAGGAGACTGGAAATCTGAGAGCATTTGAACTTTCTGAACAAAGTCAGTACTGAATACCTTGGAATGGCATTCTGGGAGGACGTAATCTGAGTTGAGCCAAGATGTGAATGGGTGATTTTAGATTTCAACCTGAAAGGTTGCAGAAGGGAAGAAGGTGTGGAGGGGAGAAAGGGGTTCTGGGACAGAGAAAATGTTCATTGTCTGGACCCTGGCTGCCATATGAAGGCAGCATACTAAGGAATGAGAAAAAGCTTGGGTTTGACAAACCTGAGCATGGATTCTAGTCTCCTCTATGGGTCTTTGCTGAATTTCTCCATCTCTTATGCAAAGGTCCAGTTTTCCTTAGCAACACTTGGACTCTGATCCTTGAGTACTTCTTGGCACTTGCTCTGTTTTCCTTCGGGAAAATGTTCTTTGTGGAGGACACAAAAAGGCATGTTTAACAGAAATAGTCATTCCCAATGGCCAGTCCTGATGCTGAGATGCATGATACCCAGAGGGGACGTGAGGTCACATCCCTGCTTTGTTAATAGGAGCTCTGCAGGACTGGGTGCATTAACGCTGCACACGCCTGTCTGTGGAAAGCCCTTCTGCAGCCGCCTTCACCATTAGTGCCCAAACACTGCGCATCTATTAGCCCCTTCTTCAGGTCCAGCCCAGGAGTGGAAGACGCTCATTTTTCACTTTCCTTTGGCTCTCAGATGTCTCCACAAATGAGCCACCTGCTGTATCTTGGCATGGGGGTGGAGATTTCAGGGTGAAGTAATGAGCCTGCGAGGCCTTTCGAGAGCTATTGGCTGCTCTGAAGGGAAATTGAGGAATACTGCAACCCCGCAAATCTGAGATGTCAGCTCATAAATATGTAAGCTTCTTGCTTAGGTAATAAGCTGCTTGACAGCCCAAACTGTCACTTGTACATTCTCTTCAGCTGAACACGAAGTTCCAGTTGCCAGACTGTCCATAGATACTGGGTACTAAAAGCTAGGGGAGGGGAGTTGTGTGTATGTGTGGGTGGGTGGGATGGGATAAGCTCATGGCTGTAAAGCTCTCAGGACTCCCTTTATAGCTGCTTCATCTCCCCCCCACCCCCACCCCCACCCACCATGCCCCATCCAAGGACTTTTGCTCAGATTTTTGATGACTTAGTGGCAGCCAAATAAATAAAGTAAAAATTTCATTATGTCACTTGGGGTGCGAAAATGGATTGAATGACTCTCTCAACAGAGACAGGAGTGTTTGGTTTTTGGCAACTATTACTAGATCTGTTCACAGTTTGATCTCTGTTGCATTATGTTTAAATCCTGTGGATGACTTACTAAACAAACAAATAAGCCTTTTAACTAGATATCTAATTTTAAAATATAGATATGTAGATACAATTTAGTTTAGGAGAAAACATGCTGGACACACCAATCACTGAGCTCCTAATAGATTACTTGGTAAGGTGTTGAGATTCAAAATTAATCCAGAAGAAGAGTGGCTAACACAACTAAATTCTACTGTGACAAGATACTGCCACCCCACCCCACCCCCCAAAAAAACGCTGTTAGAATACGTGGCAGAGGGGCCCGGGAGATAGCATGGAGGTAAAGGCATTTGCCTTCCATGCAAAAGGTCATTGGTTCGAATCCCGGTGCCCCATATGGTCCCCCGTGCCTGCCAGGAGCAATTTCTGAGCATGGAGCCAGAAGTAACCCCTGAGCACTGCCGGGTGTGACCCAAAAAACCAAAAAAAAAAAAAAAAAAAAGAATACGTGGCAGAGAAGAGTAAACTCCTTTGGGTGGTGGCAAGGCAACTCTCCTTTGGCAAGGGTGGCATGTGTTAGAGTTGAGTATGAGAAGTAGAGAGGGCAGTGACATGGAAGGAGGATGCTGTAGATGGTGGAATGGGTCTGGGTTTATGCATGGATGCCATCTAACTGCATTCCCTTTCATGATTTTTTTAGACCCCCACCTTTCTTTTTTCTTTTTTTTGTGTTTTTTTTTGGGGGGGGTCACACCCGGCGGTGCTCAGGGGTTACTCCTGGCTCCATGCTCAGAAATTGCTCCTGGCAGGTACGGGGGACCATATGGGGCACCGGGATTCGAACTGATGACCTTTTGCATGAAAGACAAACGCCTTACCTCCATGCTATCTCCCGGGCCCAGACCCCCACCTTTTATGAATTTTTTTAACCAAATAGTTCAGTTTCTAAAAAATAGCACAGTAAGTAGGATGTGGTGATGATGATATGATGATGAATAAATATCAGATAGAGTAAAAAATTCTGCTTTACTTTCATAGCTGATTGGAAAAAGGAAATTATGGGTTAAAACCTCTGCTTAAAAAGACAGAGGTTTGGGGGCTAGAGTGGTGGCACAAGCGGTAGGGCATTTGCCTTGCACTAACCTAGGACAGACCAAGGTTCTCTCCCCCCAGTGTCTCATATGGTCCCCCAAGTCAGGAGTGATTTCTGAGCGCATAGCCAGAAGTAACCCCTGAGTGTCACTGGGTGTGGCCCAAAAGGTTAAATAATTTAAAAATAAATAAATACATAAATAAATAAAAAGACAGTTTTCTTAAAGAGAACAGAAGGTATTCAAGCAACTTGCATTCCATTGAAAAGTCAGAAGTGACTGAAAAACTATTTATAATAAAACATAAGATTTTATAACAACTTTTGAGGTAATCCTGTCTTTATACAATATATCAAACACTTTGCCTGTCAGCATTCTATAAGCTTATTACTCTATTAAAGTACACACCCAAAATTTATAATAGTTTAAAAAATATCAGTAGCCTTTTAAAACAATATAGAAAGGTAGAATAGGTTTTGGACTCTTTTAGTAATAAGTCAAAAAATAATAGTAAAGAAGTAATAACATTTAACAGCTAGGAGTGTCTTTAGAGGGCATGGTATTGTGTTAATTTTGAATTTTTTGGTTTTTTTGGTTTTTTTTTGTTTGTTTTGTTTTTTGTTTATTTTTTGTTTTGTTTTGGTTTGGTTTGGTTTTGGTGTCATATCCTGCAGCGCTCAGAGGTTACTTCTGGCTCTATACTCAGAAATCACTACTCCTGGCAGGCTCACAGGACCATATGGGATGCTGGGATTCGAACCACCATCCTTCTGCATGCAAGGCAAACGCCTTACCTCCATGCTATCTTCTGGGCCTGACTTCGAATTTTTAAAGACCTACATTTTGTTAAATTGTACTGAGTCTTGGGAGAGGAGGATTGAGAGTTAATGAGAACCATCACACTTACACAATCATTCCTGCACCCATTAATGCAGTTATTCTTTCATTTGTTCAACAACTGTTCATAATATTCAAATGTTACTCTGTAAAACTAAGGAAAATATCTTAATGAAATGCTAGTTGTACCCTCCAGGGTTTAAAATTTGTAAGGAGATAAAATTTGCATGTAAAGGATAAACAGGATGTTATTTTAAAATAAAATAATGTATTTGAACTTTGATGCTATTAAGTGTAGAAAATGTAAGGCATTTTTTCCAGTGAAATGGACAACAGTATTCTGAAGTAAAGAATTTGCTTTATTAACTCAGATACGCATATCACATTTGTTCTATTTCCTTTCTGATCACTTAATTCTTTTTCTTTTTAAAGTTTTGAATATTCAACAAAATATAACTTTGGGTACAATAAAATGAGTGATTTAATCCATGCTTTTATTCTGGTAAAATGCAGAAAAGGTTTAGAATATAATAGTTGAATTGACATTTTTGATACCCCAATAATACTTATAGTTAGTAATGTTTACTTAACTACCTAGCCAATAAATATAATTGTGAAATATATCTAATTTTCTAACAAATATTTACCAGCTCACAATAAATAAGAGAAAAAATCTAAAGACAGCTTTCCCTTACTAAGAGCTACCTCAGGAACTGCCAATTAACTATGGACTTTGAGCCAGCCTGGAGGAAAGACATAAACCCTCTGTTAATCTGACAACAAATGGTTTCTTTTCTAAAGGTCAAAAATGGAAAAAAGAATCATCTAATCAAATTGACTTTTGGAATTAACCTTATGAAACAAAGTCTTCAGCTTGCAACTAGGAGAGATACCAAGGAGCATATTTACTTCAATAGATAACTTCAAAAATAACTTTCCCCCAAAGGCTTGGTAAAACAAATGTTAGACCCAAACTAATAATGATATGGAAAATAATTATAATAAACAAGATGATTGTATTTATTTTATGAACATAATACCTGAAAAAATTTCATAGCACTAAGTATTTTATAGATGATAATCATTTGAGAAGTCAGTAAAACTTAAAGCAATAACAATTTTATTCACTTATTCTACAAGTAATTTTTGAGTACCTACAGTGTATTAGGTATTAGGTACCAGTCTTACGAATTGATAAAACAAACAAAAGCACTTGCCTTCCTGACACTTTGGAGCATCTATCCTAAACATCAGCTTTGATCTTAGCTTTCTATTAAGGAGCACTATAGGATGAATGACAGTATGCTCGTGGAGGCAATAGAGTAAAGATACTGGTAAGTCTAGAAGCTCTCAGTCTAGAATACTGCAAAATTCTTTAAACAGTGATAAATAGAACATTATTTTAGCTACCTCATAAAATAAGAGGCTACAGAAGTTCAAGATAAATAAAGATAATAAAACCGTTAGGCTTGATTTGGAAGGTATTTTTGAAAAAAAAAAAAAAAAAAGCCTACTTCCAAATAAACACCAAAGCAAAGTATTGCAGAATCAGTGGGTTGGGAAAAGCATTTAAAATATTACCTCAAGGGTGCCAGAGTGGTAGCACAGCAGTAGGGCATTTGCCTTGCACACGGCTGACCCAGGACATAAATGGGTTCGATCCCTGGCACTCCATATGGTCCCTCGAGCCTGCCAGGAGTGACTTCTGAATGCAGAGCCAGGAGAAACCTCTAAGCACCATCACCACCAGTTGTGCCCTCCCACCCCCAATAGTACCTCAAGCTAGACCTCAGACTGGTAGTATCAGGAAGACATGTAGCACTGTCTTCTTATTTAGTCAGACTTTCTTCTTCAGTGTCAGTGACTTTGGCCATTTGTCTATCTCTTCACCTACATTTCACCTAAATTCTAGCACTCTCAGAGGAGTAAGTAAATTTTATACAACACACAAAAGCTACAGACCCATAGTTTACAGAATAATCTAGTTTTAGTGATTTTTCAGAACTTCACTCATAGGGATTTTCTTTTTTTTTTTTTCTTTTTTTTGGTTTTTGGGCCACACCCAGTGACGCTCAGGGGTTACTCCTGGCTACGCGCTCAGAAGTCGCTCCTGGCAGGCACGGGGGACCATATGGGAACCGGGGGATCGAGCCGTGGTCTGTCCTAGGCAAGGCAGCAGGCACCTTACCTCCTGCGCCACCTCCCGGCTCCCCATAGGGATTTTCTTGACATCTTATCTCCATCGATAGAAGACCCAATTTATTGGCTCAAATTGTGGATGTCCTGTTTTCTGACTT
Organism: Crocidura indochinensis; assembly: GCA_004027635.1. NCBI lineage: Eukaryota > Metazoa > Chordata > Mammalia > Eulipotyphla > Soricidae > Crocidura > Crocidura indochinensis. The sequence goes on from PVKC010028446.1 coordinate 7,176, forward strand.
TTTTCAGCCATAAGTGAAATTTACAGATGACAACAATAGAACTAAAACTCAAACTTATTTGCCCAACAACTTGATACACATCATTATTGACTCTATTGTGATGTTGATAGGCTCTTGCGGAGACTGTTCAGAATTGCCTCAAATGTAAAAAGCATTAAAGCCAAGACATCTCTTATCATTTATATCATAATTTTATAATATTTTATAATTTTATAAATTTATATTTTAGGATATATTTTTATATTTTATAATAAATCTGTGTATGAATATGATTATAAAATTATTTATAATAACAATGAATTATTTATATAATAATTATGAATTTATTTATGAATTTTATAATAAATTTATATATTTATAAATATATTATATTTATATTTAGTTTTAAGAGTTTATGGGAAAGAATCTCTAAAATATTAAAAATACTTCATTTTAAATATTGTGTTTTAATAGTAGTAGGCAAACATTTGCTGCCTATTTATTGTGAATCAGGAATATATCTGTCTTATGTCTATATCTACACAACTATTTAGTCACACAATTACATATTGTAGGCATTCTTTTTTTTTTTTTTTTGGTTTTGGTTTTTGGGTCACACCTGGCAGTGCTCTAGGGTTCTCCTGGCTCTACACTCAAAAATTGTTTCTGGCAGGCTCAGGGGACCTTATGGGATGTCGGGATTTGAACCACTGACCTCCTGATTGCAAGGCAAATGCCTTACCTCCACGCTATCTCTCTGGCCCCATATTGTAGGCATTCTTACACTAGTTTTGCAGATGAGGAATCTGTGGGACAGGAAAGTTAATGAACTTGACCATAATCACTGAACTTATGTGACAGACAATTTGACTCCAAATACTGTACTCTTGACAATTTCTCCATTCTTCCTCTTGAGGGAACTCTGAAGCACTAATGTACTCTAACTAAATAAATGTTTACTGGAGCATAGTACTGAATCATAAGCCTTCTTTTACATAATTTTTCTCCACCCACATGTTTTTGTACACTTTTTGATGCTTATTGAAATCATAGGCATGAAAGTGCTTTTGAGAAATTTTCTAGACTACATTGAGTTCACTGAGCATTCGTTATCTAATAATCTAGAATCTCAGACAATGCCTATTTTTGACCCACCTAAACTGAACTACCGTTGAAAGAACTAATAGAATTGACTAATGATGTACCATTTTATGGTACACCATTACAATTTGAGTTCCTTAGTAAACCTCATAAATTTGCAAGAAAAAATAATCCAAATGATCAATAATTATAGAAATGTAATATATGTAATTTAAATATCTAGGACCAGGGATGATAGTTCAAAGAATTATTATGCATATTTTGGATGTGGAAGGCCAAGTTTCAATCTAAGGTCCCCCTGAGCATGGTTTTGGGTATGGTCCTATAACCAAAAATAAATAAATAAAAAGATGTGTATCTTTTTATTTTCTCAGAGTAAATTGAATCAATCAATAAAATAAGTTGGATATTAATCAGACAAGTAGATGAGAAATGAGAGAAAGGGCCGGAGTGCACAGAGGTAGGGCATTTACTTTGTATGCAGCTGACCTGGGATGAAACTGGCATCCCATATAGTTACCTGAGTCCACCAGGAGTGATTTCTGAGCATAGAGCCAGAAGTAACCCCTGAGCACCGCTGGGTGTGCCCATCCCCCAAATAAAAGAAATGAGAGAGAAAAAAAAGATAAAGGGAACAAAATATATATTGAGTATTTCTTGTATATTGTTAACTCTAATGCCTATTTCCCTATGTGATGTCCTTTAACTGCATTATATATTTGGTATGGGTGTTATTGTTTTCATGTAAATACTAAGCCAGTGGCAGATCCCTGATCTGAACTGTCTCTATGAGTCTAAATCCTGTGTATTTTTTTCTATTGAGTTATATATTCTCACCAATAAATTGTCATGTGGAATATTTTTGGAGAGGCCTAGATTTTCTTGAAATAAAAAATGAGTGGATCTTAATATATGAAACAGTGAGTAATAGCATAGTAACCTATAAGTAGGAGAAAACCAATGTTGAGTTAACACAAATAAATGAATGTATGGGTAATAAGTGAATGATCTATTACATTTTGTTATAAGACTTGTATTTTATGGATGTTTAGATATTTGCCTCCATAAAAATAGCATAGTTTTATAATTCATGTTAAGCATAGAGAAATGCCTAAAATTATGATGTTTTAGTTTTTTCTCTTAGTTTAGTGCCTCAAAGCTATTATCTTTTCCTTTACTTCTTCTGTTCCTGTTTATGACTCAAAGCTTTGAATGTATTCTATTTCTTTTGGTTCTGTTTTTTTTTTTTTTTTTTTTTTTTTTTTTTTTTTTTTTTTTTTTTTTTTTTTTTTTTTTTTTTTTTTTTTTTTGGTTTTTGGACCACACCCAGTGACGCTCAGGGGTTACTCCTGGCTATTCGCTCAGAAGTCGCTCCTGGCAGGCACGGGGGCCATATGGGGACCCGGGGGATCGAACCGCGGTCCGTCCTAGGTTAGCACAGGCACCTTACCTCCAGCGCCACCGCCCGGCCCCTCTTTTGGTTCTGTTTAAGGTTAATGATGAACTCATTAATTCTGATCCAATAGATATTTTTTATCCCTTTTGTCTGTTTTTTTGGGATGGTGTCTCTTAGTAGTACATTACATTGCTGACCATTCTTTCCATCATTCTCCTTACCTCTCTTTTCAATCTCCTTAGTCATTTTTTTTCTGTTCATCTTTTTTTGTTTAAAGACTATAAATGAAGACTGATACCAGGGTTGTGTGTCTTGAAAAACAGGTGTTTTTGTCAGTGGAGTCACTGACAAAAAAGGGAAAAAATATTTATTTCTTAACCATTTCTTGATAATTAGTCAAGCATTAAGAGTCACTTTGGTGCAACATTTAAATGATTATGATATCATTTATGTGCATTATAAGTACAGCATGAATGACTATCTGCATTGGATTATGACTAGTATTTTTCACAGAATAGAAGGAAAGCATGTAAATGTAAATATTAAGTGTTTGTAGACTTTCTGTTGAATATTATTCATAAGGTAAAATGTTTTTAAATGATGAAAGTTTTATAGAAAGAATTTAAAATAAGTTTAAGTTGCAAGTCATTTGAAGCGTATCTCTCGAGTATGAATGGAAAAAGAGCATTGATTATTTTATTATATAACATGCATTACACTCTGTCCAACCACATATTAATATACTCATGGACAAAGCACTATGGTATTTGGACTTGAGAACAGAAATTTTCTTCTCTTCAAAAAATCTGTGGGAGCTTAATTAGTACATACATATTATTTTCCTTATAATGGGATTACATCTGGGAATTTTGTTCTTCATCAAGGATGGTTTTAGCTTTAGTTCTAAAAACGTTGTCAAAAGATAGAGTTGTAATACACAGTGTGTTAGTAAAGTTAACATATTATCTAAACATAAACCTAAGTCGCTCCTGGCTTGGGGACCATATGGGACTCTGGAGGATCGAACCGCGGTTCATCCTAGGCTAGCACTGGCAAGGCAGACACCTTACCTCTAGCGCCACCGCGCCGGCCCCTTAATAAATATCTTTTTGGGTCACACCCGGCAGTGCTCAGGGGTTACTCCTGGCTCCATGCTCAGAAATTGCTCCTGGCAGGCACAGGGGCCCATATGGGGCACCGGGATTCCAACCGATGACCTTTTGCATGAAAGGCAAACGCCTTACCTCCATGCTATCTCCCGGGCCCCCCCCTTAATAAATATCTTAATGGCCTGCAATTTCTTTCAAAATTATTTCCATTCTTTAAAGGAGTGTTTGGTCATTTTATTTCCCTCCCCCCGCAAATAAAACCCGCTTATTAACACAAGATAAAACATAACTTTAAATAAACAGTTAAAATAAAGACACAGTTAAAAGAGGGCAGGAGAAAGGGGTTAAGATGTTTACTTTCTATTCAGTCGACCTGGATTCGATCCCCAGAACTTCACAGAGTCTGTCAAACCTTGCCAGGAATTTTCCTTGAACATATAACTAGAATAAGCCCTGAGCACTGTTGTATGCATCTTAGTAAGAGAAGAAGAGGAGCCCGGGAGACAGCATGGAGGTAAGGCGTTTGCCTTTCATGCAGAAGGTCATCGGTTCGAATCCCGGTGCCCCATATGGTCCCCCGTGCCTGCCAGGAGCAATTTCTGAGCATGGAGCCAGAAGTAACCCCTGAGCACTGCCGGGTGTGACCCAAAAACCAAAAAAAAAAAAAAAAGAGAGAAGAAGAGTTAAAATTTTTAATTTTTGTGTTATTTTTCATGACTTCTCTCTCCAGCACATATGAGCTAGGACAGGTGCTGGAGTGCAGAAGGATGTGGGTGGTCTGGAGGCAGGCCACTGTTCATGCTCAAACTCATATCCTGTTGGTGGAGATTTGCCCACCAGTTTTTTTTTTAGCTCCCCTTCCCATGTTACTACAGACTATTTGTGTCCAGAACCTACAGAAATCATTAGACAAGCAAATGCAACAACTTCTAGAAAAATGCCATTCCTCCTCTTTTTTTTCTCTTTTTTTTATCCTCTTCCTCTCTTCTTTTTTGTTTTATTTTGGAGAACACACCCAGCTGTTCTGAAGAATTACTCATGGATCAACACACAAGGATCATTCCTGGCAGGGCTTGAGAAAACTTGCGTGGTACTAAGGATGAAACCTTGGTTTGACCACATGCAAGGCAATCTGTATACTATATTTCTGCCCTGAATACTGCATTTCATATTGTTGAGGGAAAAAAAATTGATTCCTGGTAGGGTCACCATCTGTTTGGAGTTGTCAAATTCTCTCTGTCTGCATGGGATTTCTTCAGACACTCTGGTTTTCTCAACAGCACACACCCAAATGTGTATGTGAGGGTCCTGGGTTGTCTCAGTTTTCCCCATCTGAGTTAGGGTGGATGTGAGTTCACTAACTTGCAGTGAAATGCATTCTGTCTAGAATCTAACAGTTTGCATCCAGAGTACCTGAATCAGCTTTAGTCACCTGAAACCTTCACCTGGAATAGGTGGCTTGGAAAATAAATGAATATGAAAGATTGTTAAAGAATAGAAGTGTTGGGACTATAGAAATAAAACAGTGGATAAAGTGCTTAATTTGCAGCCAACCTGTCCTTTGATCCTCACATTGCCTATATAATCTCTGAAATCCCTCTAGGACTGATCTCTGAGCACAGAGCCAAGAGTTAAACCCTGACCACTGCCAGGTGTGGCTCAAACCAAAAACATTTGAGAATGTTTTGGCAACCAGAAATATGTTCTAGGAACTTAAATCTACTTTGTTTATAGAACCTATAGAAAATTGATTCATTATAAGTCATTTTATAAGTCTTTATTTCCAAGGAGGACTTGCTGTTCGCTCAGAAGTATATATTTTTTTTGCATCAGCGGCTTTGATGCAAACGCAAAAGCAGTTGCCCCTGCTGTCTCCATAGGCCACAATTACTATAGATTCTTCTCCACAAGGTGTTTTTCAATAGAGTGCTCTCTCATCTTTGCAGTCAGCTGGGAAGATTGTACTCTACTTTATTGAAAACAAAGGATGACTTTCTTCTATGTCAGAGCTTTGAAGGTGCCTGTGATGAGCACACTTAATTGCTATGGGCCTGTGTCATGGGTTTTCAGTCACCCTAGAGACTCCTTCTTATATGACCAGGCATATAAGGAAAGGTAAGACATGAATTCTGCCTCTGTCCTTCTAGTGGGGCTGCTATGATACCCATAGGATAGAAGCCTCGTGGCTAGTTCAATCTCCTAGACAAAGCAAGCCCTTTTGAACCTCTACTACTATGTTTGGGTCATATTTTCATAATGCAGAGACACACGCAAATTATTCTTTGAAATACCTTACTTACTGATTTATTTATATTTCAACTATAGTAAGTAATCTATTGAATAAAATAATTATCGATATAAAAGGGGAAATGCAATGTAAAGGAATCAACTTTTATATGCAAATTTAATTAACAAAGTTACCTCCAAAACACCAGGCATGTCTCCTAGCATTGGCAATGAATTAGTCTTGTTCTGAAAGAACTACAGGTATTGAACAAAGAGTTATAGATTAAAGGATTTATCTTCTCTGCAAGTGCTGTCCATTTCTAGCTCTCACACCTTGATAGCAGTTTGCTACTTCAGGCAACAGATTATATCTGAAGTGTACAATTGCATGTCACTTTTTAATTTCATATGCTCAAAATGTGTGCATGTCAGAATAAGTCATGGTTTCTTTTTAAAAAAGAGACATAAAAGTGAACACACAACTGTTTTTCATTTTCTTGGGCTTTTCAAGATAATTTTCTACCAAATAGTTAAGAGAAATGGTAAGGAAAAGTCCCTGGGAATTAGTGGTCTCCCTTGGTTTTTCAATGAACTCTTTTTATGGTAGATGATGCAATTTCTTTCAGCATCTTAGTATATGTATAAATGATTTAACTAGAAACTACTGAAGTAAGTGACTAAAAGACAGCATGAAATAAAGAACATTAGATTCGTGAGCTACTTGAAATCAATTTGTTTGTTATATGCTTATTCTTTGAAGGAATAGATAGTCCTTGCATTCCAGAAGATAATTCAGACATATATTATGGCATTGTTACGGGTACTGGCATTCCACAGGGATGGGTTTTTAATTGCCCTCTGATTATCTTTATCTGCCTGTATTCATAGGTAATAGGAATACTTAGATGCAGGAATATGGTTTTACCAATTCTATTCATTAAGAGTTTATAAGGAACAGAGAAGATAGTATAGTGAGTAGGACACTTCCTTTGCAAGGACCGAACTAGTTTTGATACCCCGAACCATATACAGTCTCCTGAGTCCTATAAGGAGTGATCTGTGAATGAAGAACAAGGACTAAGTCCTGAGCACTGTCAGGGGTGAGGTCCCATAAAAAAGAATTTCTGAAAAATAGGAGTGGTGTTATTTAATTAAAAGCATTTCTATTTGCTTTGGTATAGATTGAAACATACATTTCTTTTTTTTTTTTTAAATCTTGTATCCTCAGGGTTTACAATTCTTCCAGTTTATGAATTGAATTTAGTTTACATATAGTTACATAGGTTTCCTGGTACTACTAATCAGGCTTGGGCTAGAGAGATCAAAGCAGGGGCAAAAAGATATGCTTAAATAGGACGTCCAGTTAAAGGGGAGTAATGACCAGAGAAGGCCAATGAACAGAAAGAAAGGTATATAATGATCTCAATTCAGATAAGGAAAAAAGTCGGCAAGATTGATCCAGATTGGAGAGAAAAACATGCAAGCAGGATTCAAACTGGCAACCAGATGCAAACGATCAACAAATGGAGTTAATTGTCTGGGCAGATGAGTCTCATTGCTTGGGTACAGGCTCTATTAAGTAAGAGAGAGGAGAGAAAATTAGAACATGACTGTGACTAGTAATGGCCCCTGGCACCAGGTCGGTCAGGAGGTAAGACTGTCATCCAGAACCAGAGAGCATGCCCACACTGGGATTCCACATGGCATTTTCCAGAATATCTTGTAGTAAATTAACTTCAAGCACAATGTCCTACATACACCCTCAACTTCTGTGTGCTTATGCCTTCTTCCTTCATGAAAAAGCATTTCTGAGTGCACTGAGCAGGTAACTTTCTCAGTGACTTCTGCAGGTTCCAATAATTTGGAAGTTTGAAAGTAAGGAATCAGAGCTTCATAGTTTTAGTATGGGAAGAAATGATGGCAGCAGTAGTGAAATTTTATGGCCACAGAGTTCCAAGTTAGAGTGTACCTCACATCATTAAAGAGTATTTGTAAATTGGTAGCACGGTTCCCTTAGGCTTTCCTAGTTAATATGAATTGAGAATAAATTTTGTGCATTCCACCTTCCTCTGTCCTTCAAGGAATGAAGTAGATGTTTTAAATTGCAAACAGTAGGGAGCAGGAGGTAAGGTGCCTGCTGCCTTGCCTAGGACAGACCACGGTTCGATCCCCCGGTTCCCATATGGTCCCCCGTGCCTGCCAGGAGCGACTTCTGAGCGCATAGCCAGGAGTAACCCCTGAGCGTCACTGAGTGTGGCCCAAAAACCAAAAAAAAAAAATTGCAAACAGTAATTTTTATCCTCCTGAGGTCATTTGAGCTCAGAGATAGAGAACTTCCATGCTTCTGATGAGTTTATTTTTGTGGGACCTGACCTGGACTTTGTGATCTCTGTTTGCAAGTGTGACTAACAGGCTTTATAGACATGCGAAAATAGGAAAGGTAATGCAAATATCCACAT